>SJYV01053815.1:496288-554172 GCA_006410875.1 Neotragus pygmaeus
TAGATGGACCTTAGTCGGCAAAGTAATGTCTCTGCTTTTGAATATACTATCTAGGTTGGTCATAACCTTTCTTCCAAGGAGTAAGCATCTTTTAATTTCATGGCTGCAGTCACCATCTGCAGTGATTTTGGAGCCCAAAAACATAAAGTCTGACACTGTTTCCACTGTTTCCCCATTTATTTCCCATGAAGGGATGGGACCGGATGCCATGATCTTCGTTTTCTGAATGTTGAGCTTTAAGCCAACTTTTCCACTCTCTTCTTTCACTTTCATCACTAAAGTATCTTTTTTTTCAAACATTTATGCTTGAAATAAATAATTAAGGAATGGAATTTTAAATGATACAACACTTTTAATGGTATCAAAATGTGAAACTCCTATCAAAAATATGAAAATACAATGTATTTTCAATGAAAACACAATGCATAGGGTACTCGACAGAAAAATATTAAAATGGAAATAAATTATATAAATTTCTGAATAGGAAGAATGTATTGGGAGTTCCAACTAATATTGGGGATTTAGATAAAGCTGTAATATTTAAGAGAGGGTGTTTTGGTATAAGGATAGATTAATGGGATAGCTCGGGAAGCCCAGTTGAGTAGACATAACACTTGACTTATCACAAAGCAGATGGGATGACAGTCATTTTAGTAAATGGTTTTGGGACAATCAGAAATGCATATGGAAAAAAGTGAAACTTGAGACCTATTTCACAACATTCGTAAGTTCAATTCCCTATTATAGATAATGTGAAAGGTTAAATGAACGCATCTTATTGGACTGAGTTTCTCAACAGCAGCACTATTGCTATTTGGGCCAGATAATTCTTTGTTTGGGAAGCTGTCCTGTGCATTATGGTATGTCTAGCCGCATCCCTGGCCTCTCTGCACTGAATGTCAGTAAAACACTGTCAGTTATGACAACAAAAATATATCTAGACATTGACAAATGTCCCCTTGTGCTAAATTGCCTTCAGCGATGAACCACTATTCTAGGAGATAATGTCAAAAACTACTTATTATTTGGGATAAAGAACAACTTCTTAAATAGGACACAAAACGATATAACTGAAAGTAAAAACTTTTCAATTTGACTACTTTAAAATATATTTTAAAAAAATCTGTTCATTGAAACCATTATCAGGAGAATGAATACAGAAGCCACAGAAGGGGAGAAAGTAATAGCTGTCTAACTGGCCAGAGGCTTATAACTAGATTTTGTAAAGAACTCAATGAGAAAAGGATGAAAACAATAGAAAAATGATAAGCGACTTCACAAAATGAATATGTTAAAATGACCAAAAAAGATATGGAATAGTGTTCAGAATCACTAGTTGTGAGGAAAATGCAAGTGAATCAAGACAAAATTCTAGATCTCCATCAGAAATGGCACAATGAGAAGCCTGACCACACCACGAGTGACTGGAGATACACAGCGGGAGTCAGCACGCTGGAATTGTCAAGGGATGAATACTAAGGTTTTATGGTCTCTGTCAAAAGTACTTGTTGAGTATCACCTCACACCAGTCAGAATGGCCATCATCAAAAAATCTACAAATAACAAGTGCTGGAAAGGCTGTGGAGAAAAGGGAACCTGTCTGTACTGTTGGGAGGAATGTAAATCGGTGCAGCCACTATGGAGAACAGTATAGAGGTTCCTCAAAAAAACTAAAAAAAATAGAGTTGGCCTACAATCCATCAATCCCTCTCCTGGGCATCCAGAAGAGACACAAACTTGAATTTGAAGAGATACATGCACCCCAATGTTCATAGTTGCACTGTTTACAACAGCGAAGACATGGAAGCAAACTAAATGTCCATCCACAGATGACTGGGTAAAGAATATATGGTACACATATACAATGGAATATTACTCAGCTATAAAAAATAACAAAATAATGCCATTGCAACAATGTGAATGGTCTTGGAGGGTACCAAGCTGAGTAAACTAAGTCAGAGAGAAAAAGACAAATATCACATGATATCATATATGGGATCTGAAAAAAAAAAAAAAAAGAGAGACATTTACAAAACAGAAATTGACTCACAAACATAGAAAACAAACTGATACCAAAGGCTTTGATAACAAAGTTACCAAAGGTGCAAGGGAAAGGGAGGGATAAATTAGGAGTTTGGGTTTAACAGATACACACTACTATGATAACAACATACAAAAATAAACAACACAGACTTACTGTATAGCACAGGGAACTTTACAAGATACTCAATATCTTAAATGACTGATAATGAAAAAGAATCTGAAAAAGAATATATATATATATGTACACATATATATGTATATGGCCTTCCCTGGTGGCTCAGACGGTAAACAACTTGCCAGCAACGCAGGAGACCTGGGTTCAATCCCTGGTTCAAAAAGATCCCCTGGAGAAGGGAATGGCTACACCCCAGTATTCTCGGCTAGAAAATCCTACAGACAGAGGAGCCTGGTGTATTACAGGCCATGGGGTTGCAGAGTCAGACATGACTGAAGCAACTTAGCAAGCATATGTATATATGCCTAATCACTCTTGCCTGAAATTAATACAATAGTGTAAACAAACTAATTTCACAAAGAAAATACTCTACACTTTTACCACAAAAGCAGCCACAGACAATTGGTAAATGAATGGGCATTGCTGTGTTCCCCCCACACTTTATTTTTAAATATCAGTGGCAGGACAGACTTGTCCAGCAAGCCACAGTTTGCATATTTCGTGTGTACAGCAACAAGGTTGGGAAGATCCTTTGGAGGAGGGCGTGGCAACCCACTCCAGGATTCTTGCCTGTAGAATCCCCATGGACAGTGAAGCCAAAGCCTGCTAGTGAAGCCTTTCATGCAGGCCATGGGGTCTCAAAGAGTTGGACATGAACGAGTCACTAAGCACAGCACAACACAGTGGGCTAGGTACTCTCACATGCTCCTACATGTTCACATATTTTTAAAATAGAAACTTTTATTTTTTATTTATTATTATTTTTAAAATTTTATTTTTACTTTATTCTACTTTACAATACTGTATTGGCTTTGCCATACATCGACATGAAACTGCCACAGGTGTATACGAGCTCCCAATCCTTAATCCCCCTCCTACCCCACATCCTCTCTCTGGATCATCCCCGTGCACCAGCCCCAAGCATAAAACAATTTCCTGAAAGTTTATGATTTCCTTTTTTTTTTGGGTGGGGGTTGGGGAGAGATAAGGCAATATGAATATCCATGTAAAGCAGACTTGGATGATAGCAGACCCACAAGTAAGAAACTTTCTTCCCCTACAAGGACACTGAGTACAACACCCTGAGCATGCCATTCACAGCATGCCAAGCAGCATTTCTTTTATCCTGTGACTATTATCAAGCCAAGTAGTAGAATCTTGCAAGTAAAAATTTGTAATGTAGTTCATTTTCCAATGCTTCCATCCTTTCTATGCATTTTACTCAATACTTGGAGTTACTTGTCCTATGAAAAATATGGTTTTGTACTAGTTAGCACTGATATTCTGACATGTACTCATCTCATTGGTTCTCAGACCTGGCTGCATATTAAAATCAGTTGACAACTTAAGGGAAAAAAAAAATCTGTGGCTTAGACTAATTAAATCAGGCTCTCTTGGGGTGTGGCCCAGGTATTTTTGAAGTGCCCCAGGAAGATTTGACGTGTAGTAGGTTTGAGAACCACTGAACTGTCTGATGGCCCCAGTGAGAAGTGTGCATAATTAAGTCAGAAATGTTCAATCTGCCTCAATATAGTTAGGAAGAAAAAAATTATGGTTTTGGTAAAAATTGGTATTTCTCACATAGTTATTAGTTTATTAAATATGAGATGGCATTTTTCTAAAGCTTACAAATAAAAACATCTCTCCTGAATATTTAGCATTCATACATAAAAATGGTCTTCCCTGTGGCTCAACTGGTAAAGAATGTGCCTGCAATGGATGTGGGAGACAAAAAAAAAAAAAAAAAAATCCACTAACCTGTGCTAGCAGGTTCTTATTACTTTGGCCCCAGCATACTATTTGAGTCTTTCCAATGGTCTCCTTCACCTGCATTGTCAGGAACAGTTTTATAAAGAGGAAACAAATACTTGTGTCTAATACTTGGCCAAAGCTGTTCTTTAAATCTGCCTTCTACTTCACTAAGGAATCCCCATCTGTTAGATGCACTTAGATAAGTGGCAAAGTTTGCCAAGACTTGCTGTGTATTTTTGGAATGTTAACCTTTCTTCCCCCTATCCTATATTGCATTATCAACCAAAACTCTTAATAACATGTCCACTGTTCCTAGTCTAGATAGGGGATGAAATTATTCTACAATGCATTTCAGTATTTTCACAACTTAAAAAAATTCTAATGGCAACTAACATTTCTCCATAAAGAAATCTAAAAGATGCCCATCGTAGAGCTAAAAATAAATCTAAAAATTAAATTTCTCTTTTTCTATGTAGCATTTTCATCTCTGTGGGGGATGACACCATCTCTTTTGTCCCTTCAGTGAACAACTTTCTTTATTACCTTTTATTCTTTATATTTCTCACATATAATTTTAATTCAATAATATCTTCTATTAGTTATTTCTTCTTTTCCATCTCTACAAATTCTTGATGATTGCTGACCTGAATTGCTGAAACATATTTCCTACCCAGGGCTCTGCTTCTAAACCTGCTGCCCTCTAATTAAGCCAAAAGGACATGACTAAAATCACATTTTTCTGATTCACTATTGTATTTCATTAAAATCACTCCCCTTAAATCTCTCCACTAGTCAGCTGATACATTTCTATCAAATTTGGGTAACAAACCTTATCCAAAGCTCAGAGCATGTCATTGCATCATTTTTCTCCAGTTTCCTTCTCATTCTTCAGCTACCCTCTATGCTCCAAAAAATATTCTTTATACCTTGGTACTATTTTCCCCTTTCTAACACTCCAATCCAGTATTTACAATTTTTTAAAGTATTCCTCTTGTCTCTGCATGATGTGTACAGTATATCTTACAAAGTATTGTGAGAATACAGTGTTTTCTTTAGAATGGTAAACTACCTCTAACCTCCTATGTTTTTGTGCTAGGTCGCTCCAGTTGCATCTGACCTTTTGCAACCCTGTGGACCAGAGCCAGCCAGACTTCTCTGTCCATGAGATTCTCCAGGCAAGAATACTGGAGTGGGTTCCTTCTCCAGGGGTCTTCTTGATGCAGGGATTGAACTTAGGTTTCTCATGCCTCCTGCATTGGCAGGCAGGTTTTTTACCACTAGCACACCTGAGAAGGCCTAAGCTTAATAAGATAAAAGCTGAGAGAGCAAAACAGTACTATCTTCTTCCTGGATGGGGAGCATGTGAAGATGTAGGCAAAGAACTTAAGAGAGGGTCATGAAATCAAACTAGAATATAACTCCTGAAGATCTAATGCACATATGCACATTTTTATTTGAGTGCTGTTTTGCTCATTGCTATAGCTCCAGAACACAGAAGCTTAGCTTATACTAGTCAGTCAATAAATATTTGTTGAGAACACTGATCTACAAATGCGTGTATACTGCCACAAGATTGATCCATACTTACAGTGCAGAGACACTATACAGATCACATGATAATATTGTCACCATGGAATGTAACTATACCTATTTTTGTGCAATGTTAAGTCAGTAACTATTTATTTGAATACTTATACATTCTATTTATCATTCTATGTGTGCATGTGTACTAAGTCGCTTCAGTTCTACCTGACCCTTTGTGACCCCACGGAGTGTAGCCCTCCAGGCTCCTCTGTGCACGGGATTCCCCAGGTAAGAATACTAGAAGGGGTTGCCCTCCTTCAGGAGATTTTCCCAACCCAGGGATCGAACTGGAGTCTCTTATGTCTCCTGCATTGGCAGACAGGTTCTTTACCACTGGCACCACCTGGGAAGCCCATATTATTAATCCATAAGTGAAATTAATTATCTTATCCCTTTGGGTTGCTTTAACTGAATACCATAGGGACTGGATAGGTTATACACAACAGAAATGTAGGTCTCATAGTTCTGGAGGGTGGGAATTCCAAGATCAAGGCTCTGGCAGGTTCGGCATCCAGTGAAAGTTTGCTTTCTAGTTCATTGACAGCTGACATTTTGCTGTGTCTTAACACAGTGCAAGGGCAGAAGGGTTTTCTAGGGTCTCTGTCATAAGGGCACTAATCCCATTCATAAGAGTTCTGCCACTTCCCAAAGGCCCTGCCTCCAAATACATTAGGGGTTGAAATTCAACATGTGAATTTTGGAGAGATACAAAATCAGCACTTATTAAGGGAATAGCCAAATGAAAACAAAATGTCACTGATGTTTCTTCACCTAGAAATAAATGAGGGATATTATCTTAAAGTTTGAGAGAGGGATTTAATTCTACATTCCTGTAAGTCACAAGCCAAGTATCAGTTGTGGTCAAGATATTTATTTTCTCAAGTGAGTATTAGAGACATCCATGAGCATCATACATTTATCAAGCTGTTTTTTTCGAACCTTAGAATGCAAATTACGTGTTTGCTACTGCATCAGGTAAAGTTGTGGGCTTATAATATTGTTAGTAGTTACTAGAAATAAACAAATTATAGATACAGCAGTCATTAACCATAAATAAAACACATATTTCTTAAACAAAGGGAAAGATTTTTTCAAAATAATGTAAAAATAAAGAATTCAACAAATGACAAAGGAAAGCATTTCACACAAAATTTCTTCAGTTGCCAATGACTCAGATTGGATCTCAGTGGTCATTCTGTAGGAACAGAATACGGTGTTGACTACCAAAGAACAGACTAAGCATGTTGAGGCTATGAGCACACTGGGAAAAAAGTGAAAGTGTTTGCTGCTTCAGTCATGTCCAACTCTTTGTGACCCCACGAACTGTAGCCCTCAAGGTTCCTCTGTCCATGGAACTGTCCAGGCAAGAATACTGGAGTGGGTAGCCATTCCCTTCTCCAGGGGATCATCCCAACCTAGGGATCAAACCTGGGTCTCCTACATTGTAGGCAGATTCTTTACTATGTGAGCTACTAGTGAAGCCCCAACACAATGAGGGGGGGTACCCTTAAATTTTAAGCATTGAAATAGTTTCATGAGATCAGATTCTTTCCATGTCTTTTTACCTATTTTATGTTTTAGGAATTTAAAGAAATTCAATTGCATTTTAGTAGTTTAATTGCCACAGAAGTGTTATAAATTGTCTTTAATGATAATTCATTTAAAGGTCTTATTCTGACCCTCTGGAGAGAGGTGAGAGACACCAAAGTGATACTCAGGAAGTCAAACCTATATTATTGCTTTTTGTCCTGATGTGTTCAACGCCATGGAAAGAGAGAGCCTCTCTGAACAATTTAGCACTGTACTTTGGGGGTGTAATGGTTGACTTTGTATGTCAACTTGACTAAACCATGAGGTACCCAGACATTATTCTGAGTGTATCTGTGAGAGTGTTTCTGGATAAAAGAAACAACTGAATCACTTGGCCAAAGAAAGCAGATTGCCCTCCTTAATGTGAGTGGGCATTGTCCAATCAACTGAAGATCTGAACTGAACAAAAATGCTGAATTAGAGGAAACTCCTCCTGCCTGACTATTGAGCTGGGACATTGATCTCTTCTGACTTTTAGACATAGATTAAAACACTCACTATTCCTGAGTCTCATGCTTGCTGGCATTTGGACTGGAACTTACACTACAAGAATCTGTGGTTCTCAGACCTTTGGATTTAAAGTGAAGCTATATATCAGCTCTCCTGGGTGTCCAGCTTGCCAACCACATATCTTGGGATTTCTGCCTCCATAATGCATAATCCAATTAGTTATAATAAATACTTTTTAGATAGATTGATAAACAGATATGCTTATAGATAGATACCTAAAATATATTTCCTATAGGTTCTGGGGCCTGGTTTCTTGGACTTACCTGGTAGCTCAGATGGTAAAGAATCTGCCTGCAATGCAGGAGACCCAGGTTTAATCCCTGTGTCAGGAAATCCTCTGGAGAAGGGAATGGCAACCCACTCCAATATTCTTGCCTAGAGAAGTCTATGGACAGAGGAGCCTGGAGAGTTACAGTTCATGGGATCGCAAAGTCGGACAGGACTGAGTGATTAAAACTTTCACTTTCTGGTTTCTCTGGAGTATCCTGACTAATACAAGGGGCATTTATATTAAAAGGTCATGTTTATTTTATTTTTTGACCCTATAATATTATTAAAAGAAGCCAAAACAAAAGACATTGATTAAGAATATATGCTTATAAAATTTCCTTAGCAGAATTATAAAACTATAAAAGCTGGAGGGAATATAACTAAGTCATTTACAGATGATCTCATGAAGCCCAATTGCTTCATATGATTTTCCAAAATCATTTGTACAGAGTAATAAGTCATTACAATAAAGCAAAAATAAAGAGGTATTTTTCATTACAGGTATGGGTCTTGAAATATTAGGTAATATAAGTGTTATACCTAGAATATAATATCTAGGTCTTCATAGGGAAGTTAAGGTGCTTAGGCCCTGAGTATCCTAGGAAACTTCATAGACTTTGGACTTAATGACCCTGGACTTCAGTGTTTTCTCTGCTGCATAGAAACTGTAGAACTTTAGTCAACTGATTTTGCTTCTTCTAACTTTCATTCTCTAATTTATAAAGTGGGGAAATAACATCTATTTTTTTGGTGTGTTCAGTTCAGTTCAGTCACTCAGTTGTGTTCAACTCTTTGCGATCCCATGAATCGCAGCACGCCAGGCCTCCCTGTCCATCACCAACTCCCAGAGTCCACCCAAACCCATGTCCATTGAGTTGCTGATGCCATCCAACCATCTCATCCTCTTTGACCCCTTCTCCTCCTGCCCTCAATCTTTCCCAGCATCAGGGCCTTTTCTAATGTATCAGCTCTTCGCATGAGGTGGCCAAAGTATTGGAGCTGAAGCTTCAGCTTCAGTCCTTCCAATGAATATTCAGGACTGATTTCCTTTAGGATGGACTGGTTAGATCTCCTTGCAGTCAAGGGACTCTCAAGAGTCTTCTCCAACACTACACTTTTAGGTGTGTAGTGAGCATTAAATGAGATAATACACAAAATTCTCATTGAGTGCATATAAAGGGCACATAAAACATGGTTCCTATTGTTATTATACAACTATATTTTAGAGTCACTATGAATGTGTGACAAACACTGGGCTTCAAGTAGAACTTACAAGTGCTGTTTGCTGGGGGTGGAGTGTTTGCAGTGGAGCGAGGTTTGGAGACTTGTCACCAGTTTCTACCCGTACCTGGCATTTCATTATGATTCATTATTTTATTTATAATAATGAAATTCTTTTCAACTATCACTTAGTTTCATATGTGAAATTTGAGCAAGGCTCTGAATATTAGTTCTGAATTTTATGAAAGAATCTGTAACTTTAGAGAAGAAAAATGACTTGCCTATACCATAGACCTGGAAAATATTACAATCAAGATTAGAAATCAAATCTTCTGATTCTAAATTTCCTATTATCCACAGTCTTATTAAAATTAATATATAAATATCACTTAAGGGAGATTGTATTTTTCCATAAAGAAATATAACATAGTGTACAAGTGACATAAACATTTATCCCCATCAGTCATCAGTTGCATCTCACATATTAGATCATTTTGTAACAATAATGCTCATGCATGCCTTAATGTATAAAGTGTGGTGCTTTATAAGTTAATTTATAGGTATGTTAATTTCATGTGCCTTAAGTATTTCCTATTGCTCAAGTGAGTCAAACTAAACCTGGATTTCATTACTTTTAGCCCCAACAATGTTCTACTGAGTCACAGCTATTTCTGACTTCAGGGTTTTATTTACTCATTGACAATCACACAGGGAACAAAACCCCGAGAAAAGGGACACAAATCAAACTTTTAAGAGAAGGAGAACATAAGAGTAGGAACTTAGTGTCCAGCTAAGTGACTAACCTTAGACCAGAGAACCTATTGCACATGAGATAAGATCTCTAGCCTTTCATTTAAATTCCACCCAGTCTCTGACATTCTGTCAGATGTAACATCTTTTAAATTGTTCTGCCCTTCAAAATTCGATAGAAGGAAGAATTGTATTCTCTCTATAGTAAATATACTTTTTCTATGTGATTGGGACACAGTCATGAAATAACCAACTACAGCGCTGCTTTGACAGTTCATCCAAGGTGATGGCAATCAAGCACAGTCCTAAACTCTTTAGCTCAGGGCAACAACAGTATTTCTCACTATGCCCTCTGCTTAAAAAGTTCTCACTTGACTCTTCTAGGACTGAAAATTCAATCTTTGCTTTACATATGATTTCATTACCTTATGAGTCATTTCTGGTTCATTTATTTTTCTGTGTGTACAGCTAAGAAGCAATGGGGAAACAAAAAGCATTATAAGGGCATTCATTTGTTAATTTAGCAAATACTCATCAAGAATCTACTATGTATATAGCATTAGAGGAGGAAGGTACTAGAATCTGTCGTAAACCAACATACCGGGGGCTCAAAAGGCTTACAGTCTTTGTGAACTATTATTATAAGAATTCAGTTTTCCTTAATTAAGTCTAGTTATTTTAAAATTTAAGTCGCTCAGTCGTATCCGACTCTTTAATTTGAAATTTAAAATATATCAAAATGTATCATCCAGTTTTTAAGTGTTTTCAATACAGGGGGAAAAATAAAGAAGTAAGAGTGATATTAGAAAATTAGAAAAGGAGACATAAATATCATTCATATAATAGACACACTGCTCTGTGTTCTGCTTATATAGAAGTACAACATAAGGTTCATAGAAGGTCAATTAATTTGATGGATTAAGTTGAATTGGGTGTCTGGCACCAAAGAATCAAATAAATCACTTTTTACCTGGAGTTTCTATTTTCACAGAAACAACCACAGTGCTAAACAGAGATGATTACTAAATAGAGATGAATAATCAAGAGTCTGTTAAACCCTCTCACTGACTTAGGGGTGGAAGGATAGCAGAGTTGAGAACATGGCTGTTGGGAAATTTGTATATCAAAAGGTTCAAGTTTTGACCATATTCTTGTGCAGCACCCTAAAAACTTATAGCCTTAGTTTTTTCATATTTTTTTTCTGCTCTTTAAGATTCCTTTGGGACCACTGATCAAAATAAGGAACTCTGAATACTCTAAGACAACTTGAAAAAATTATATTTAACCTTAGACTCCACAGTCACTGGGGAATTTTTACTCGATGGAGAGTTCCCTCTTTGTGTTCTGATTCTGGGATTTGAAGAGGCAAGAAAGCAGAAGTGATTTCAGAATGGGTTCAGAGTCTATTGCTCAGTAGAGGTATATGCTCCCAATTGTTAAAGGGCTCCTCATTCACTGAACAAATATTTACTGAGTAGCTACTCTGTGTCAGGCCCTGGTGAACAAGACAGGCAGAGTCCTGGACTTTAAAAGGTCACATCATGCCAAATTGCCATTGACAGATTAAAGAAACAAAAGGCCAAAAGGACAGAATGATTTACAGATACCTGCTAACCCCTTTTGCTCACACATATAAACACCACATCATCGGCCGACAGGTATGCTTGTGACAGGAATAATTTTCAGAACATCAACCCTCACTGCAGTCTGCATCTAACTTGGAGCTTTAACTGATATTTCTCAGTAAGCATTCATGTTTGCATTGTTTTATCCTGGATAGCAAGGCTGTAATTGCTCAATGTGGATTTATTGACCATCCACACCTGTGCACAGCCCAATGCTGAGTCACTGCAATACAGTAATTTATCTCATGGAAACCAGGGCCAGAAAGCGAAAATTTCCTCCAAGTATGTTATAGCAACTGTGAAGAATTTTCCATCACAATACCCAACAGTCCCAGAAGTTTGGCTTTTTAGCATAGTTTTCAGATGCTTCTATGTTTTTTCTTTTACTAGTGCCCCAGAGTACCTGCAATGCCCTTGTGCCACATGCCCTGACTTCCTAGAGTTTACCAGAATAAACCTAGGAACAGACTGGCCCCTTCCTTCATCCACAGACCTCAAATCTGGATTTGCCACTCTCATGCTTTCTTTGACTATCTCGTTTCATGGATATGGCCCCTCATAAGAGAAACATGTATCACAATCTTCTGGAGAAGGTAAAATGATATATTCACCTTCCATGCAAATTATAGGGGTAGCTGGGCTCTTCCTAATCTATTCTGTAGTGAATATTTCTGAAAGTTTTCATCTTAGAATTCTGTTCATTTAACCTTGGGATTGGGATAGAAAATATGAGGCAAGTTTCTGTCTGTATGAGAAAATTTCCATCTGCAGATGGTGTTTCTCCAATTGGAAATGATGGAAGTCAAATCTAGTGGTCAGATAGCATCTTAAAAAAAAAAGTCAATTTTCTCCTGCTTAGCACTCTCAGACAGAACAATGTTCTGACTGTCTTCATAGCTGGTCTTCAGCCAACGGGCTTCAGACTGTTTGAACACTCAAACACTTGCAAATCACTTAGTAAAGAGCACTGCCCCAGGCTCCTGAGTGCTACACCACTGCCCTGGCCCCTCTTCTAAGATGTCTCCTCCCCATCCTTCTGAANTGGTCTTCAGCCAACAGGCTTCAGACTGTTTGAACACTCAAACACTTGCAAATCACTTAGTAAAGAGCACTGCCCCAGGCTCCTGAGTGCTACACCACTGCCCTGGCCCCTCTTCTAAGATGTCTCCTCCCCATCCTTCTGAAGATCCTGCAACCACAATCTCACTGTTAGCACAGCACAGGGCTAAGGTCTGGTATCAGTTCTGATGAGTTGTTGCTCAAGCAGTACCCATACTTATTGGTTGGCCAAAAAGGTTGTTTGGGTTTTTACATACCATCTTATGAAACCTCTCCCCACTACCCCCCACCCCCAAATACGTTTTGGCCAACACAGTACATGTTCTGAACATTAACTCTGCTTATCTCAAGTAAAAAAAATTCATTAAAATTCTCTGCTTTAGTCTTAGGTGTGAATAAGCTAGATAACTTATTAGATAAGCTTAGAAAGATAATTCCCCCACCCATTCTCCTCTGAGGTTCTGATATGTGAGCTTTGGAGGGAAACCACTAAACCAAAAATCTCTGCAATGATGGTAAAGACGAACATTTTCACCTTTGGGATATCTACCAGGTATACTGAAGTTGATCTTACATTCATCCTGTCAGGCTGACACTGTCAATACCTAAGCCTTCAAATATTCTCAGGAGGTGAAGGATGGAGACCCATATGTAGCTTGCCCAGAGTCCAGGAATAACCATTCCCATGAACTCACCTGTAAGCAAAATCTACCTATGGGAGTGTTCTACCCTGAGGCCAAAAGTTCAGCTCCAACAGAATCTAGATCCAGAAATGCACAGGGGAGGAAAATGAATACACTATTTGACAATTACTGTCAGGTTGATCTTCCCCCTTTTTCTCACATGCGAATAAGGTTCACTGAGGCAAGAACACAGTTCACTTGGACCATATAATTGTTTCCAACCCATAAAGAGAGAGAGAGAGGAAGGCAGGGAAGGAGAAAGGAGGAGGGAGAGAGAACACAAGAAGAAAAAAAAAGTGTATATATATATATATATATATATAGGATTTAATGATTTTGACAAAATGCCGAAGGGAGAAAATTCTGTAACTTATCCTTTATTAACACTGACTTGTGAGGTGGTCTCTTTCCTCAGCGTTTTATTAGGTTTAAGGGAATAAGCAAACTAATCCAAGCTAACATTGTAATGTCCCTCTACAGAGACAACACATTTACATTTGAGTTCATTTATTTAGTAATATTTAGTAAACACCCATTAGGTACCTAGCACTATGCTTAACAAAGAAGAAACTAAATGAATATAAAATACAAAATAGGGAAGTTCTTTGCTTAAAGGGTCTCATAAAATGGAAGAACTTTTTAAATATAAAGAAAGGAAGATTTCTGTATACAGCACAGTGGAAAAGTAGTAGAAAATGTGGGTGAAAAAGATTTGTTTACAGTTGAATTTTGTTACCTGCAGTGGTATGCTCTATAAAGTCACTGCAAACACAGTGAATACTGAATTATTGTTCTTACGAGAAAAACAAGGGTAGGTTCCTGTGAGCCTCTGCTCACAACATTTTCACTAACCATCAATACACAATCTTGTTTCTGTTTAAAATCATCTTATTCAATAATTTATTTTTGTTCATTAACATTTGAACTCAAATTCAACAACACTATAGTTCATGTCTGAAGGAAGCTTATCTAATATATGCATTTTCTCTATAAGGCACCTCAGAGTGTTCATGTACTTAGGAACACTTATCAGCACTTCAGCACTATTTAGGGGGCATCTTAACCAGCAAAATCACCAACAAACATACCCAAATGCAGAAAAATGGGGCACTAAATAGACTGTACAGTTATTTACAGTATGAGAAGCAAAAGACAGAACATCGTCTTGTTCTACCTCTGCTAAGAACATGTACATTTGGGACTCAAATTTTTCACTGCTCTGCATACATCCATGAATAACTATGAAAGCACATGAGTATTGATTCAAGGGTTCTAAAGAAATTTTAGTGAGTGGGCAAATTTGAAAATATGGAATTTACTAATAATGAAGATTGATTGTATTTATAAGGGAAACAGACCATCTTTATTAAAAATAACTAGAGAAATGAAGAGCACAATTATTTTGGGAATTTATGAAGAAGTCTATCATGTTGCTGTAGATCAGTTTTTTCAAAGTGTGGTACCTGGACCAGAAGCATCACACAACAGGAAATACCTTAGATATGCAAATTCTTAGGTCCTACCTCAGATTGCAGTGGAAACAGTGTCAGACTTTACATTTTGGGGCTCCAAAATCACTGCAGATGGTGACTGCAGCCATGAAATCAGAAGACGCTTACTCCTTGGCAGAAAAGTTATGACCAACCTAGATAGTATATTCAAAAGCAGAGACGTTACTTTGCCGACTAAGGTCTGTCTAGTCAAGGCTATAGTTTTTCCTGTGGTCATGTATGGATGTGAGAGTTGGACTGTGAAGAAGGCTGAGCGCCGAAGAATTGATGCTTTTGAACTGTGGTGTTGGAGAAGACTCTTGAGAGTCCCTTGGACTGCAAGGAGATCCAACCAGTCCATTCTGAAGGAGATCAGCCCTGGGATTTCTTTGGAAGGAATGATGCTGAAGCTGAAACTCCAGTCCTTTGGCCACCTCATGCGAAGAGCTGACTCACTGGAAAAGACTCAGATGCTGGGAGGGATTGGGGGCAGGAGGAGAAGGGGACAACAGAGGATGAGATGGCTGAATGGCATCACGGACTCAATGGACATGAGTCTGAGTGCACTCTGAGAGATGGTGATGGACAGGGAGGCCTGGCATGCTGCAATTCATGGGGTCGCAAAGAGTCGGACACGACTGAGCGACTGAACTGAACTGAACCCCAGACTGCTAAGTCAAAGTCTCTAGAGAAGAGCCTCAGTAATGTGTGTGTTAATAGGGTTTTCAGGTGAGAATGACCATTATGGACGGTTCTAGCTGAAGACTAATAATGGAAATAAGAGCAAGTACAAAAGTGAAAGTGAAAATATTAGTCACTCAATCATGTCTGATTCTTTGTGACCTCCATGGACTGTTGCTTGCCAGGCTCCTCTGTCCATGGAATTCTTCAGGGAAGAATACTGGGGTGGGTATCCATTCTCTTCTCCAGGGGATCTTTCTGACCCAGAGATCAAACCCTTGTCTCCTGCACTGCAGGCAGATCCTTTACCATCTGAGCCACCAGGGAAGCCCAACAGCAGGTAGGTGGGGTTTAATAAAATTTTCCAGTGTTCTGATAAAAAGTCAAGAAAATTGGGCTTTATCCAATAATAATAAGAGGGTGAGTAGTTTGGGGTTTTTTTTAGAGAAGGAAAATAAGTGTGCAAAATTGATGATTAAGGTTTCAAAAAACTGGAAATAATCTAGATCTAGAGTAATGACCTCGAGCAGGATCTCTCAACATTGGCCCTGTTGATATCTTGTTTTTGAATTGTTAGGGGCTTTTCTGCACATGATGAGGTATTTAGTAGCATCCTAGAACTCCCTACCCACTAGATGCCAGTAGTGTCTCCCCTTAAAAAGACAGCCAAAAATGTCTCCAGACATTACCAAATGTTCTTGAGAGGCAAAAGTGCCCCTGTTTGAGAGCTACTGATTTAGAGGTGCTCTTTTATTTGTATATTAATTTATTCAATTCAAGTCAGCTACTATTTATTTATTAAACTTGGCTTAGGTTAGAGATGCAGAGGTAAAGCACAGTGTATTTGGACTTTTTTCTAAAGTCTTAAAATTTAGAAACTAATTAACCCGTCCTTAAAAAGTGAGAAATAAGTGTTCTTATTCTCATTTTATATGGATTAAGCTATCAACCTATAGATTTAGTTGTTGGTGCTCTGGATGTGAGAAAAATCCAATTTTGATACCACAGGGCTGTCCACAAATGTTAGACTAGAACTTTGTTGTTGATATAGCTTGCTTTTTGTGGAGTCTATTTTGTGATTTCAGGCTTCACTTAATGCTTGCCATTACTGAACACAATGCAATGGTTAAACAGGAGGAGAAGTAATCAGCCAGACACCAGCATACTCTAAGTCTTTGTGTCTGATGCCTTGTTTAAATGACTAGGGGTTGGTGCTATCAATTTTGAAGTACAAGAATCACAGTGACTGAAAAATTTAATTAGACCCAAACTTCATTTTATAGACTAGTGAGGACCCCGAAGAAATGACTCATGAGAATAAAACCCTGATGCTGGGAAAGATTGAAGGCAGGAACAGAAGGGGACAACAGAGGATGAGATGGTTGGATGGCATAACCAACTCAATGGACATGAGTTTGAGTAAACTCTGGAAGTTTTCAATGGACAGGGAAGCCTGGCATGCTGCAGTCCATGGGATTGCAAAGAGTCAGACACGACTGAGAGACTGAACTGAACTGAGGATCCCAAAAGATAGCACTGCTTGCTTATGGTATCTCTACTGTGAAACTGGAGTTTGAAAATTGTGTATGTATGTGTGCATGCATGCATGTGCACACACATACACATATATTTTATATATACACACATATATTTTACATGTGTGTGTGTGTGTGTGTGTGTGTGTGTNACAACATTTTCACTAACCATCAATACACAATCTTGTTTCTGTTTAAAATCATCTTATTCAATAATTTATTTTTGTTCATTAACATTTGAACTCAAATTCAACAACACTATAGTTCATGTCTGAAGGAAGCTTATCTAATATATGCATTTTCTCTATAAGGCACCTCAGAGTGTTCATGTACTTAGGAACACTTATCAGCACTTCAGCACTATTTAGGGGGCATCTTAACCAGCAAAATCACCAACAAACATACCCAAATGCAGAAAAATGGGGCACTAAATAGACTGTACAGTTATTTACAGTATGAGAAGCAAAAGACAGAACATCGTCTTGTTCTACCTCTGCTAAGAACATGTACATTTGGGACTCAAATTTTTCACTGCTCTGCATACATCCATGAATAACTATGAAAGCACATGAGTATTGATTCAAGGGTTCTAAAGAAATTTTAGTGAGTGGGCAAATTTGAAAATATGGAATTTACTAATAATGAAGATTGATTGTATTTATAAGGGAAACAGACCATCTTTATTAAAAATAACTAGAGAAATGAAGAGCACAATTATTTTGGGAATTTATGAAGAAGTCTATCATGTTGCTGTAGATCAGTTTTTTCAAAGTGTGGTACCTGGACCAGAAGCATCACACAACAGGAAATACCTTAGATATGCAAATTCTTAGGTCCTACCTCAGATTGCAGTGGAAACAGTGTCAGACTTTACATTTTGGGGCTCCAAAATCACTGCAGATGGTGACTGCAGCCATGAAATCAGAAGACGCTTACTCCTTGGCAGAAAAGTTATGACCAACCTAGATAGTATATTCAAAAGCAGAGACGTTACTTTGCCGACTAAGGTCTGTCTAGTCAAGGCTATAGTTTTTCCTGTGGTCATGTATGGATGTGAGAGTTGGACTGTGAAGAAGGCTGAGCGCCGAAGAATTGATGCTTTTGAACTGTGGTGTTGGAGAAGACTCTTGAGAGTCCCTTGGACTGCAAGGAGATCCAACCAGTCCATTCTGAAGGAGATCAGCCCTGGGATTTCTTTGGAAGGAATGATGCTGAAGCTGAAACTCCAGTCCTTTGGCCACCTCATGCGAAGAGCTGACTCACTGGAAAAGACTCAGATGCTGGGAGGGATTGGGGGCAGGAGGAGAAGGGGACAACAGAGGATGAGATGGCTGAATGGCATCACGGACTCAATGGACATGAGTCTGAGTGCACTCTGAGAGATGGTGATGGACAGGGAGGCCTGGCATGCTGCAATTCATGGGGTCGCAAAGAGTCGGACACGACTGAGCGACTGAACTGAACTGAACCCCAGACTGCTAAGTCAAAGTCTCTAGAGAAGAGCCTCAGTAATGTGTGTGTTAATAGGGTTTTCAGGTGAGAATGACCATTATGGACGGTTCTAGCTGAAGACTAATAATGGAAATAAGAGCAAGTACAAAAGTGAAAGTGAAAATATTAGTCACTCAATCATGTCTGATTCTTTGTGACCTCCATGGACTGTTGCTTGCCAGGCTCCTCTGTCCATGGAATTCTTCAGGGAAGAATACTGGGGTGGGTATCCATTCTCTTCTCCAGGGGATCTTTCTGACCCAGAGATCAAACCCTTGTCTCCTGCACTGCAGGCAGATCCTTTACCATCTGAGCCACCAGGGAAGCCCAACAGCAGGTAGGTGGGGTTTAATAAAATTTTCCAGTGTTCTGATAAAAAGTCAAGAAAATTGGGCTTTATCCAATAATAATAAGAGGGTGAGTAGTTTGGGGTTTTTTTTAGAGAAGGAAAATAAGTGTGCAAAATTGATGATTAAGGTTTCAAAAAACTGGAAATAATCTAGATCTAGAGTAATGACCTCGAGCAGGATCTCTCAACATTGGCCCTGTTGATATCTTGTTTTTGAATTGTTAGGGGCTTTTCTGCACATGATGAGGTATTTAGTAGCATCCTAGAACTCCCTACCCACTAGATGCCAGTAGTGTCTCCCCTTAAAAAGACAGCCAAAAATGTCTCCAGACATTACCAAATGTTCTTGAGAGGCAAAAGTGCCCCTGTTTGAGAGCTACTGATTTAGAGGTGCTCTTTTATTTGTATATTAATTTATTCAATTCAAGTCAGCTACTATTTATTTATTAAACTTGGCTTAGGTTAGAGATGCAGAGGTAAAGCACAGTGTATTTGGACTTTTTTCTAAAGTCTTAAAATTTAGAAACTAATTAACCCGTCCTTAAAAAGTGAGAAATAAGTGTTCTTATTCTCATTTTATATGGATTAAGCTATCAACCTATAGATTTAGTTGTTGGTGCTCTGGATGTGAGAAAAATCCAATTTTGATACCACAGGGCTGTCCACAAATGTTAGACTAGAACTTTGTTGTTGATATAGCTTGCTTTTTGTGGAGTCTATTTTGTGATTTCAGGCTTCACTTAATGCTTGCCATTACTGAACACAATGCAATGGTTAAACAGGAGGAGAAGTAATCAGCCAGACACCAGCATACTCTAAGTCTTTGTGTCTGATGCCTTGTTTAAATGACTAGGGGTTGGTGCTATCAATTTTGAAGTACAAGAATCACAGTGACTGAAAAATTTAATTAGACCCAAACTTCATTTTATAGACTAGTGAGGACCCCGAAGAAATGACTCATGAGAATAAAACCCTGATGCTGGGAAAGATTGAAGGCAGGAACAGAAGGGGACAACAGAGGATGAGATGGTTGGATGGCATAACCAACTCAATGGACATGAGTTTGAGTAAACTCTGGAAGTTTTCAATGGACAGGGAAGCCTGGCATGCTGCAGTCCATGGGATTGCAAAGAGTCAGACACGACTGAGAGACTGAACTGAACTGAGGATCCCAAAAGATAGCACTGCTTGCTTATGGTATCTCTACTGTGAAACTGGAGTTTGAAAATTGTGTATGTATGTGTGCATGCATGCATGTGCACACACATACACATATATTTTATATATACACACATATATTTTACATGTGTGTGTGTGTGTGTGTGTGTGTGTGTGTATCAAAGGAAGTTTTTAGCAAGAGCTACATAAATATAGAGCACAAATATGCAAAGCAGTAGTTGCTAGGAAATCTTAATCTGTAGATGCTGTGAACTTATAATTTTTGATCCAAATCAGGTCATTTTTGTAGTGAAGTATAGTATTAACAGAATAACAAGGGAAGGGAAGGACTGATCCGGGCAAGCAAGGATTTATGACCACTTTAGTTACAGAGAATTAAAAATTCAACCCTGTAGTTTGGGAGATATCGATTCAGTGTGTTCAGCCAAGACCCTGGGAATCTTCATATTTAAGAAGACGTAGGAGTGGCATAACCCTGCATGGTGGAGACTGAGACTGGCTGCTTGAGTACAGAGCAACATTAGAGGGAGAAAGGCTTCCAGCAGGTTACTACTCTGCCTCCAGGAATTGGGGGAAGGCTGTCAGTGGCTCAGGGCCTCCTGCTCCTGCTTTCACAGCTTCTCAAAGCGCCTGGTCCATCTGATATGCTCAGCCCTGCTGGTGGTCTTGTCCTATAGCCGACCTTTAAGAAATGTCCAGCGGACATTTTTACACCTTGTAACTGGAAGCAGGAGTATATATTTGGGTGTGGGGCCTTTTCCACTTGTGACAGAAGTGTTACTTGGCCAGATATTTGACATCATGATCTTATTTTATACAGAAATCGTTTCCTTTGGATGCTATCTTTACAATTTCAGGGATGTTATTTTTAAACAGTCAGCAAACATTGAATTAATGTCTTGGTCATTCAGTAACATCAATGGTTTATAGTCAGAAATCAAGTTAAAAGGAGCTTAAAAAGTGAGTAAAGGAGTCAAACCACTTTAAGAAATTATGTATCATAAGCAAATGGTGCCCTCATTCATCTCAGTAAATTTTGTGATTAAAATGGACTATTGATTGTACCTGATAGAGAGGCGCATAATTTAATCAAGTGAGATCAAATTAGCAATACAATCTTATATAGTCTTACACAGCACCATTAATTCTTGGTAAAGATGATCCAGAATCACTGTGCAGTATTTGAATATATCTCTAATATAATACAATGTGAATACTTCTTAATGCCCTGCTCAGGTCAGCTCTTTTAGGTTGCTGCTATGGTATACTTAGTTTTTCATTTACTCAAATGAAATATATCAACTGCCCATGGCATGCAAGGTGATAAGGTTACACCAATGAACAAGTTTATAGTTTAGCAAGTTCACTACTCCATGAATTTTAGTTTCTATGTCTGGGAAGACAAATATCATATATATATATAGAGAGAGATAATTTCAGAGAATAAGTACCATGAAGAAAACTCATTGGGATAAAAGTATTTCTGTTACATTCTCAGAGAATAGCTAATACTGATATTTTGTGTTTATTCAATATTCTTACTGTATGAGCCCATAACTAAGAATTGTGTGTGTATGGCTCAGTCATGTCCTACCCTTTGTGACCCCATGGACTAGAGCCCTTCCAGGTTCCTCTGTCCATGGAATTCTCCAGGGAAGAATACTGGAGTGAGTTGCCATTCCCTTCTCCCATTTCACTCCCAGTTTTACATAAACTTCCCTGAAGTTAGTATGATGAATATTTTTATTTTACTAATGGAGAGACTAGAGTTAGAGAAATAGAATTACCTAAGGTCAGTCAGATATTAAGGAGAAGAGCCACACTTTAAGCTTCCAAGATGGTGCAGTTAGTAAAGAATCGACCTGCCAATGTAGGAGACATAAAAGATGTGAGTTCAACACCTGGGCAGGGAAGATCCCCTGGAGAAGGAAATGGCAACCCACTCCAGTATTCTTACCTGGTAAATCCCATGGACAGAGGAGCCTGGCAGGCCACAGTCCATGGGGTTGCAAAGAGTCGGACATAATCGAACACATGCACAGATGTCCACAATTTAAAGCCNCCCTGGAGAAGGAAATGGCAACCCACTCCAGTATTCTTACCTGGTAAATCCCATGGACAGAGGAGCCTGGCAGGCCACAGTCCATGGGGTTGCAAAGAGTCGGACATAATCGAACACATGCACAGATGTCCACAATTTAAAGCCTTGGGAAAGTGAGTGGTGGGAGGGAGGTTCCAGAAGGACGGGATATATGTATACATAAGACTAATTCACTTTGCTGAACAGCAGAAACTAACACAACACTGTAGAACAACTCTATTCCAATACACATAAATAAATAAATGACCAACTAAAGAAAAAAAGAAGTCAGCTGCTAGTCCAAGCTTCTGATGCAAGCCCATGCATAGAAGACAGTGATGTCNTTTGCTGAACAGCAGAAACTAACACAACACTGTAGAACAACTCTATTCCAATACACATAAATAAATAAATGACCAACTAAAGAAAAAAAGAAGTCAGCTGCTAGTCCAAGCTTCTGATGCAAGCCCATGCATAGAAGACAGTGATGTCAACAAAATAACGGAGAGAGAGAGAGAGAGAGAGAGAGAGAAATATATGATAAGTGCAGAAGTGGAGAGGAGTGGACATGCAGAGGAAATAATCAGATTAACTCTTCTGGAAACTGACGCTGCAGGCGAATGAGTAGTTAAATAGAGTTTAGCCAAGAGAGGGGCCCTGAAGACAGGGAACAGCACTTGCATGGTGACAGAGGATGCTCATGCCTCTAGTGAGACAGGAATGTGAGTACAAGGAGCTGCGGGAGGTAGGGAAGGATGGGGAGGGATAAAAGTAGAGACAGGCAGAGATCAAGCTTTGGAGGGCCTGCGTGCCATGCTGGAGAGTTTGGCTTTATTCTGTAGCTGACAGGGAGTCACTGAAGTGTTTCAAGCAGGTAAATGACCTTATCTGATTTGCCCTTTTAGAAAGATCACCCTTTGTGCCAGAGTCCAATGTGCATTGGAGAGAGTGAGGCAAGCAGCCAGAAAAAGACGGTTTGGGAAAGTTGATCTCTGAGGCAGTCAAGAGGTCAGGATTTACGTCAGCCAGCACATGTGGGGATGGATGTCATATTAGACATGATGTGAAGAAGGCAAAAATCACATGACTAGGTAACTGTGAAGGGAAAGGGAGCTTGGAGGAGAAGTCATGGTGGATTACTCAGTTTCCGGCTCAAATGGCGACACTACTGGGGAACAGCAGAGTTGGGTGCTGAAGATGAGACAAACCTCACCGTTAGGCTTCAGTTTCCTCATCAGTAAAAGGAGAAAAACTCATTTTTATCTCATTAACTGTGATGAGGGCTAATGAACTGTAAAATATCTAAGCCATTTAGGATATTTCTGGGCACATGCCAGAAACCCATTCACTATATCAATATCATAAGCAACGGATTTAACATAATTTTGTTGCCTGCTTTTTTCTCTCTCACAATGATTAAAGTTATTGCCCCAAACAAACTCTAGTTGGCAATGCAAATTGAAGCAAAGAAATGCAAAACTTGTAACGGGAAGTAAGTGTTGCTCTCATTATACAGCAAGTTGTAGTCTGTTTAGTCATGCATGGATGTGAGAGTTGGACATAAGAAGGGCTGAGCAATAAAGAATTGATATTTTCAAAGTGGTGTTGGAGAAGACTCTTGAGAGTCTCTTGGACAGCAAGGAGATGAAACCAGTCAATCCTAAAGGAAATGAGTCCTGAATAATCATTGGAAAGACTGATGCTGAAGCTCTGATTTGTTCGCTGCCTATTGTGAAGAGCCAACTGATTGGAAAAGAGCCTGATGCTGGGAAAGACTGAAGGCAAAAGGAGAAGAGGGTGGCAGAGGATGAGATGGTTGGATAATATCACGAACTCAACGGACATGAACTTGGGCAAATCCCGGGAGATAGTGAGGAACAGGAAGGCCTGGCATGCTGCAGTGCTTGGAGGCACAAAGAATAGGATGTAACTTAGCTACTGAACAAGAACAATAGATATTAAGGCATTATTTATTTACTCTGTTTGTGGGGTGTAGTTGAAGATAGAGAAACCCCATAACTCCAGGAAACTGCCTGCTTGATATTCTCTGATACTAGCAACGAGCTTCTGACAGAGAATCGTATGACTTGAACTACCTCAATATTGTGTAGCTTGAGCAGATTTGAAAAGACCTATCAGGGCATATTTTCAAGATAAATCTTCCAAGCTATGAGCACATTATCCAGAACTGTACCAGAATGGGGCTGGCCCTTCAGACACAGCAGAGTTTTAGCCCACATTTGTTTCAATTTGGCTAGGTGCCTGTCTGCTGATGATTTCAGTTACAACTGATAGAAAGAGAAAAGTTAGAAAACGAATAAAATATAGATTGCCCATAAATTAATTTTTCCCTTTTTTCCTCTTACAGAGAAAGCATCCATCAAGGATATAAACAATATAAACTGCACTTTCTTCTTCTCACAGCCAGGAGTCTTTTAAATAATATATTGATTGCATATAGGATTACAGGAAAGCATTTGTCTTCTACCTTTTATATGAATGAGAAGAAAATTAAGTAGCTGCTGCTGCTGTGTCGCTTCAGTCGTGTTCGACTCTGTGCGGCCCCATAGACGGCAGCCCCAGGCTCCCCCATCCTTGGGATTCTCCAGGCAAGAACACTGGAGTGGGTTGCCATTTCCTTCTCCAATGCATGACAGTGAAAAGTGCAAGTGAAGTCACTCAGTCGTGTCCGACTCTTCTCGACCCCATGGACTGCAGCCTACCAGGCTCCTCTGCGCATGGGATTTTCCAGGCAAGAGTACTGGAGTGGGGTGACATTGCCTCCTCCAATTAAGTAGCTGTGTTACCTCAATCATAAATCTGACAAGGAAATGCTGTTCCTAAAAACGATCTACAGTCTAAGACAGCTTTGAAGGTAAATGCACCATTTTAACGCCACTGTTTATTACTGTAAATAAAGTGATCAATTAATTTGTTGTGTTTGAAAACGAAGAAAGGACATAATGTTCATTACCTTACAGTTAGGGGCTAAGCACAAAATATGTATGTTGATACTAAAGCCCTGAGAAGCTTAGAATAGAATAATGGATATGGTAAAGGACACAAATACTCATGTCTGACTTAAAAATAACATTTACAGATGAAGATTCCTGACCAGCATTAAGTGGAAATTAAATTATTTTTGTCCCTAAAGAACACAAGCATTTAGCATTTTTAAAAGTTATCAAGACTTTTTTCTATCTGATTGATTTTTATTATTCAGCAAGCATCAACCTATTCTCCTTAATAGGAGACATGAAGCTATAAAAGTTCAGTTAAATGCAGATGTGAGACAAGGATCCCAAGAGCATGCAATGGTATGCTTCAGTTAGAATACAGTTAAGTGATGTAACACACAGACCTTATGAGTTTATTTCTTGTACCTTTAATATTTCCTGATCTGCAGGTGGGTTTCTTCCACCACAGAGATTCTCAATTGTTTTCTTTTTATCTGAAGAATTGTTTAGACTCCTTTCTCAAACAAAAATTTGGTCAGAAGAGTGACACTGTTTTCCATGTTTGTGACTCTCTTTAATGTCTGGCTTCATAGAAGACAGTTGGACTTCATATGTTCTTTTTCATTTAATCTTTGTGACATGTTGCTTTGGTTGTAATTATCTTAAAAGAACATAGTCTCACAATGAAATGCACTAAACAAAGGGAAGCACAATTTCACAGCCCTTTTAGATGTTTGTGAATATTTCAAATAAAAGCAGATATTCTTCTTGATACCATATCCAAACTTGACAAGGGGTCATTTGGTAAAGTTTAGTTGCACTGTGGAATCTGGGCCGTATTCATGATCATTCGTACTTTTTTGTATTAAAATGCATCAGCATGTCTTACACATTGAGTGGATCTTTTACCCCTATATCTGTAACATCATGTGTGGGTCACTTGAGAATTACTGGTTTGCTGACTTATACGGATCTCCCAAATATTACTTACATAATTATACAATATCAAAAAGTCACATTTACTAACATCACTTATATTTTCTTCAGTGTTACTGTGAAAATAATTTTTAGCTCACAGACCTCTTAATAGGGTCTCTGAAACTCCCAAATGATACTTAATGCACCACTGTCCCATATAATGATTCAAAGAACCAGGATCCCAGCTAAAGAGCTCATCATTTTGTCCACACACAGACAGTAGAAGAAAGGAGGTAGATAGCATATTTCCTTTCAATTAATTTATTTTAATTGGAGGCTAATTACTTTACAACATTGTGGTGGTTTTTGCCGTGCACTGACATGAATCAGCCATGTGGGATCAACCTGTGTCCCCCATCCTGAACCCCCCTCCCACCTCCCTCCCCGTCCCATCCCTCAGGGTTGTCCCAGTGCACCAGTGTTGAGTATCCTGTTTCAGCATAATTGATTCTTTAAAAAAAAGTTCACTTCCATGAAATAACACACATTATTTCTGCTTGTATTCCATTAGTATAAACTATTTATACAGTCACATGTATTTGTAAGGAAGGGGGACAGGAAATGTAGCCCCTGGGGAGTGTATCATCATCTGGTTGAAAGTGCTGTCATATTATAGCTGTAAATATGTTGGATGGTGGTGGTGGTGGTGATTTATCACTAAGTCGTGTCTGACTCTTGCAACCCTATGGACTGTGGCCCATCAGGCTCCTCTGTCCAGGGATTTCCCAAGCAATAATACTTGAGTGGGTTGCCATTTCCTTCTCTGGGGGATCTTCTAGGCCCAGGGATCAAATCTGCATCTCCCACATTGGCAGGCAGGTTCTTTACCACTGAGCCACAGAGAAACCCTGAACACAGAGTAGGAAGGTCCTCACAGAGGAGACGAAGCTATATATCTGCTGTATCACTGAGCCCACTGGGACACAGGAGGCTGCAATAGCTGCCTCTGGTTTCTGTTCATCCTTATGTTAATCTCCCAGCAATGCAGCCGATTTCTCAGGGTTTCTTTCTTATAATTTTGTTAGAAAAGTAGTAATTGCAAGTAGTAAAAATCTATTTTAAAAAGTTTCAAAAGATATATAAATTGAAGATCAAAATTTTCTCTCCTCTCCAGTAACTTATCCTCCACTCTTCCTCTTGGTAAGCTTAGTGGAAACTGGGGCATTTTTATCCTCGAATTTTTGGGCTTTTTCTTTAAAACTTAAAAAGTCAGGTTAACAGAAAAATTACTGTAATAGGGGACATTTGGATTTTACATGATAATGGGGCAACAACAATATTTCACAAAGATAAGCCAGGGTCCTTTCATAATGTTTTTCCTGATGTGCACATGCCATTGTAGCTCTAACACTGGATTTCTTGATGACTTTTTCAAAAAGACATCTGATATGCTTTCTTCTCGTGAAGTCTTTTCTCATGATAGAAATCATAATCAAGTACCGTACTGATTCTTCAATCAGAGCTAAGCTTCTATACTCCTAGATTTCTCCCAAGGCTACAAGTAATATCCTGCCTTTTCCCTACATTGAACTGCTGTGACATAATCTTTACTGCGTATAAAGCCCATACAAGTTAGAGTTCAATCATAAAACAAGAAAGCACTTTAAGATTTTTGGAAACTGAATTTAGGAAGCAGGGAATTGATCACATACATGATGACGGAAAGAAGTTGAGTGGCAAATACTGGAGAAAAGCAAAACTAGCAGTAGCAGCAGCAAACTACCCCCGATCTCAGGGTGGAGATGGAGAGCCAGGCAGTACCGATGGCCTCCTGACCGGGGGCCCTTGTTAGAATCTAGATCTGCAGCAAATGCAATCGGTAGGACACGGAGGAGATGTGGTCATGGCCGGAATCTCTGGCACTCCAGAAGAAGAAAAGAAATACCTGGATTCTTATTTCTTTTTGCCTATTTTCCAGCAATCTTAAGGGAAAGGGAAGTCGCTCAGTTGTGTCCGACTCTTAGCGACCCCATGGACTGCAGCCTACCAGGCTCCTCCATCCATGGGATTTTCCAGGCAAGAGTACTGGAGTGGGGCGTCATTGCCTTCTCCAGGGGAGCTTCCTGACCATGCTTTGAACCCACATCTCCTGCACTGGCAAGCATATTCTTTACCACTGAGCCACCAGGGAAGCCCTCATCTTAAGAGTACTATTGGCTTAACTTAGAGAGAAGACAGATAACATGGAGCCTGAAAGGGTCAGCTCTCTTGAGGTTCAGAGAAGAGCACTAATATGCCAAGGTCCTATTCCTAGATCCCAGAGATACAATGACAGGAGACCTGGCAGGGAAGACCAGCGTGAGTCCAGCCAATGCCCAGTGAGGGGCACAGGGCCACTGACATAAAATTCTATGAGGCTGGAAAGAGAGAACACAGAGTAAAACAGGGAGAAAAAAAAAGAGGGGGGGAAGAAGGTCTGAGTGTCAAAGGTGAAGAGATCTTTACCTCCTGAGTTCAGCCTCCATTAGCAAAAAAATAGACGTTTGATAAACGCTATATTGTTTGGGTCTTAGGCCTATTGGAGCATCAGCAATTTCCTCTAGGTGCAACGTCCCCAGTGGCTCAGATGGTTAGGAATCTGCCTGCAATGCCGGAGACCTGGGTTCAATCCCTGGATTGAGAAGATAGCTGGGTTCAATCCCTGGAATGGGAAGATACCTGGGAGAAGGAAATGGCAAGCCACTCCAGGATCCTTGCCTTGAGAATTCCACGGACAGAGAAGCCTGGCGGTTTACAATCAGTGGGGTGGCAAAGAGTCGGACACAACTGAGCAACGAACAGTTTCACAACTGAGATGCTGCTTTCCCTGTAGAATCTGTGTGTCTACTCCAGCATCATGCTGGGAGCTAGATCTGTGGCTTCAGCTTTTCCATTACATCCCAGAATTGACCTTGATGGGGATGGGGATGTAACCCCTCTAGATCTGAGGCTTCAGCTTTTCCATTACACCCCAGAATTGACCTTGATGGGGATGGAGATGTAACCCTTCTAGATTTGAGGCTTCAGCTTTTCCATTACACCCCAGAATTGACCTTGATGGGGATGGGGATGTAACCCTTCTAGATTGGGTAAAGCATGCCTGCTCTGCAGCTTGTGAAAAGTCAGAGTTGACTCATCTGTAGCCCGGTTCACTCAGGGTTTCACATTTTCCAGGAAAGGACTTTCCAAGACCTTTTAGTCCTATGAGGCAGCCTTACTTCCCTACCCCTGGTTGGACAAGCATGACGGCCTCGTTTTTAACTGAACGGAACTCCAATCCCCTGGGCTGCGCAGCTGCCTCACTATTTCCATTTCCACTGTTGAGGAAGATGTCTGTGCTGGTGCAAGCAGCTTCAGTTATGAACGAAAAAATGATCCTGATGCGCCTGGCCAGCTGGGTGCCTTTAGAGAGTATAACTTACAGTGATTGGTGATGTCCAAACGAATTAACAATTTCATTTGCCTCTGGGATTCAGATCATTCAGATCCCTGAGTAGCTGACAAGTGTGGCAGGGTTCAGCTAAGCCTAGTTTTTCTCTCTTGAGATTCCAAACGGCACCGAGATGCCAGATACATAAAAGAAAAGAGATGGCGTCTTGTGGAAAGAGATATGAGTCTTTCCCTGAACTTCAGTGAGGTCCTGAAGTCATTTCTATCTTGTACATGCTTGTCTTTATATTCATCATATATTATTACAATTACATTTTAATTACCCGTCTTCTCAGCTAGACTTTAGAAAATATGAGCTGATGACCTGGGTCTCACTTGCCCACTGCCCTCACCCTTGGGTCTAGAGCACATAATTGATGCTCACAAATATTTGTTTAAAAACAGAAAGGATTCTCGAGAAAGAAGAAAGGAAGGATTTTAATGATAGAATATTGATAAATGGCAAGATCTGAAGATTTTCAAAATATTGTTTCAAAGTATCTAATTTCAAAGACTGAACTGACATTGAATGAAATCTGTTTTCAGTGATACTACATTTCTTCCATCTGTAAGACTTAACATTAAATTTCTTGCTAAAGCACCATTTTGATGGGTACATAGATCAGGAAAGCTCATTTGTAACCAAAACACATATTAAATGAATGACATATTATAATGCTGTTTAGCAAACATCCATCAACAGTGCTAACAATACCCAAGTTCCTTCACAGAGAACAATTTGTCGATCAAGAAGTTAATTTGTAGGGAAGCATGGTCAAATGTAACCAATAGATCCATTCTAAGGGCAACATGTCTTCTTTTACAAATTAGAACACCTCTAGATAAAAACAAACATCATTAATAGCATAGATTTTTATGTCATTTTCCCAAGAAAGACTAAAAATCAAAGTAAGATAAATTATACCTAACAATATTAGAAAAAATAATTTAAAATAAAAAAAGCATGGTTCTAAGAAGCATCTCATTATTTGCCTGGTATTACCTTGGAAAGGTTGGAGTTGGTTTTGAGGAAGGGTTTTAAACGTGGTATAAATTTAAACAAAGGCACTGACATAAGAATATTTATACCTGTCATGTTCTCTTGTGGGGCCCTAAATGGGAAACCTTAAAAAAAAGGCTAGCTTTGTGGTTTAGAACTAAGATGGCGCCTACAGGAAGGTGTGGGGGCGTAGTCTATTATCCAGGAGGGAGACCATGCCCTGAGCCTGAGAGTAAAATTGTTGAGGCATCTCTGATAGGGGTGAACCTTACAAATATCCTCCTTACACAGGTGTGCTGGTCAAGAGGTGATGTTAAAAATTGTCCAAAGCTATGGAGCAGTATCAGATTTGTGCCGCCTATGGTCATTGAAACTCTTGACCCAGAGTCAGACCTCCCATGAAACAGCTCTGCAAGGGGGAATCTAAGTGGCTTCTAAGTTTCTTTTTTGTACAGGTGAAAGATTATGGCCTCTAACCTATCCAAACATAACATCCAACATGAGCTACCTGGAAGGGGCTCTCTTGACATGGTTTGGATATGCTAAGCAATAGTGGAAGTCAACAAGCAACCGGTCTGGGTGGGACCTTTGTGTCTCAGCAGCAGAGGGTGATACCAGGGCCTAGTTGGACTTTCACGCAAGAGCACTAGAGACTTTGTCTTAAGGTTAAATTGTGATGTTAGATATCATTTCTGTTTTACGGCTTTTCCGGTTCTTAGTGAAATGTTAAAAAAGGCACAAAATCTTTCAAACAATATAAAAACATGGGATTTAACATTTTGGAATAATCAAGATGTGTCAACAAACATCATCTTAAATCTAAATGTGTCTAAGGTGAATCAAATTATACCCCAGACATTTTGGGAACAGGTGGAAAAGGGAGCAATGGATTTGTGGGACTGGACACAAAGTCCATTTACCTGGTTCAAAAATGCCTTCTATTTGCTTGTATTTGTTGTTCTGCTTATTGTAATGTTAAAGGTAAAAAAATCTCACAGCACACAATAGGCACTTACAAAAAAAAAGTTATGCTTGCCCAGGTCATGGAAGAGGAGCCCCACTTTGGGCAGCGCCCCCTGCATTCTCTGATTTAATAAAGAGAGAAAACTTAAATTTGAAAATATGGAGCAAATTAAATATATTTTGAGGAAATATATAGTGCATACATTCAGGGCTAATTCTTGTGAGAAGATACTTAATATTTAAATGTACTAGTATATTTCATGCTATGAGCTTAGCATTTGCCCCCTTTTTAAAATATAAAAATATTTTGCATCATTCAAACCAGAAGATGAACAATGGTTCAAAAACAACTTATGTTCTTTACCGTAAAAGTTGTTAGCTTACGTGTATTACAATAATCTCACTGAGAAACCATTTTCCAAATCGCATTTAATCACACTTGGATAAACAGAAACCATTTTGTATGGCTTTGCATGTGTGCGTGTGGCTAAATGCAAGTGGATATGGCATATGATTTGTGATTTAGCAGGGCCAATTTTAGTCAGAGCTGTGAATTTGTAACTTTTTTCTTTTAAAGTAGCATTATGTCTCCAACTAGGGGTCCCTGAAATCTCAGTTCCTCTCCAGGTTCCTCCCTATATAAACACTTCAAATCACAAAAATGATTGGCTGTTCCTAGGCCCTTCTCTGCTATCTACAATCAGAATCTTCTCTTACACTCTACATTCATACTGCAGTATAAGCTATGCATAGGAATCCTCAGATATTATGGCATTCAGGGGTCTATATCTGAACTGAAAGCAAAGGCTTAACTTAGAGATTAAGCTCTAGATAAAATGCAAGTCAGTCACAGGTTAGAGTTTTTGAGTCATCAGGTTCTTGATGGAGGTCTGCCAGTCATATTCTGTGGAAAGAGGTGTTTACTCTGACCAGAAATTTCTCTGCTTTTTCACTTAGAAAACGTCTTTTTCTTTCTAAATTCTATGTCCTTTTCACTTCCTAGAGAAGATGATGGTTATCAACCACATCTTCTCATGAACTGATACAAGCTAAAAGAGCATATCATTACTCTGTATGAATGAGGAGCAACTCTTCCAATTTTCATCTTTTCTCCCTCAGCATTTTTTCTGGCTTGATTCTTCCTCTGCTATGTAGTAGAGTCTGTGCTGATACTTTTTGGTTAGTTACTGATACCTAAATGAAATGAAATCTTTAGATATGAGCACAATTAGATCTTAAAGTAGATCTCTACATCTCAAAGTAGATCTCTACACAGTTTAGTTTATTAAAATGCACTGCTTCACTAGTTCATGTTAATGAACTATTCATGTAATCCCTATAATTAATTCATTTGTTAACCTGTTTATGTAACAAATATATGAGGAGTTACCTACAGGCACTGTTTTCAGTGATTAGAATACTCGGGTGTCACAGGAGATTTAGACATTACACAAGTCAACAAATAAATGTAAGAAATAATGCCAGGCTATAAGTGCTGGGCTTCCCAAGTGGCTCAGTGAAAGAATCTGCCTGCAATGCAGGAGCTACAGGAGATGTGGGTTAAATCCCTGGGTCAGGAAGATCCCCCAGAGGAAGGCACGGCAACCCACTTTAGTATTCTTGTCTGGAGAATCTCATGGACAGGGGAAACTGATGGGCTACCGTCCTTAGGGTCACAAAGAGTTGGACATGACCGAAGTGATGGCAAGTGCTGTGACTGGAAGATAGGGAACCGTGTGAGAAATGCAGGAGTCATTTTAGGCAAAACAGTTTAAATTCTTTTTGAAGATGTGGCCTTTAACTGGAGGTCTGTGAAGAGAAGGAGCTGTGGGCCATGAGAAAGTCTGAGGAACAAGGCTCTGGGAAGAGGAAATGCAATGGAATAAGGAACTGAGACAAAAATATGCCTGGAGGGTTGAGGAAGAGGAGAAGGGAGCAGGCTGGAGAAGAGGCTGTACGGCACACAGAAGCGGGGAGGACCCAGCAGAAGTCTTTTCAGATGATGCCTTGCACGTCATTGTGTTAAATGCTTTCCTACAGGATATCTTTATTATTATAGCTTTAGAATTATTATTTCTCTGGTTTTGAGAAGAAGGTAAAATAAGCTACATATAAGTAATACATAACATTAAAATATTCTCTTAGTGTTGGATATTTAGGTTGCTATCAGATATTTTCCGTATATATATTTTTTCTCTATATATATTTTCCCTATATATGTATTTCCATATATATATATTTCCAGATATGTGTGTGTATATACATATATATAATGCATATTTGCAATAACATGTTGTCCCAATTTCTAATTTGTATCTATGTTAGGACACTTTAAATTTGCTGTTTAATTACTAGTAACTTGTTTAAAAACAAACATGACTTAAAATCTCGGATGCAAAGAATGAACACAGAAAATTGATGCTAAAAAAGCTTATTCAGTAAGTAGTCAGTTCTCTGAGTCTCATTTGCTTAATTGGTGCAAAAGAGCACAGTGTTAAATCAGTAACAGTTACAGGCAGATGGGTGTTGGCTTACAGCACTGCTGTTAAACCTTAACTAGCAGGCATCTATAAGTTCTGTAGGTCATCAGTAACCCTTTTCACCCAGGCTGATGGCTCAGCATGTCTGTATCACTATTATTAGAAAATCAATGGTAAGTCCATTTTCCTGGGTCACTCCATTCACATACATTTTCCCCTTTTTTCTAAAAACCTGACTCCTTACCCCTTTACTAATCAAATTGATGACTCATGCCTCTTATTTTACTGAAGCATACTGAAGCAATTAAAAGAGAATTTATCGTCTCACCCCCAAATCTACCAGATTGCCTGCCTGTATACCTGTCAGCCAACATTTTCTCCTTGCAGTGGATGCACTGTCCTTGTTCTATGTAAGGTCAAATCCTTCACTTCAGCACTGGATACTGTCTTCTCTCAGCTGCTGAAGAACTTACGATAGCTCTTACATCAAGGAGTTTCTTCCTCTCAGTAGGCTGTTTCCATTGGCATACAAATACTCTCCAATATCTGCACTCAACGAAACATAAACACAAACAAACCCTAGACTACCCTGTTTCTTTTGCTGTAGCTCTATTTCTCTGCTTCTCATAGCAACAGTCCTGGAAGTAGTTGCCTTACTGTCTTTGATTCCTCCCCTCATAGCCTTTAATAAAGCTTTCTTTACTATTTGTCCACCAAAATCACTGTATGCAAAGTCAAGAGTAGCTTCCATCTGCCATATTTCATATTCAGCTTTCAATCCTCATTCTTATCACAATTCGTCTTCCCTCCATCTTGTTTTTTTTAACCTAACCTCTAGGACACTAACGTCTCCTAACTTCTTACTTCACAGTCCATTTCCCCTTGGTCTCTTTTTCTGGATCCTTCTCTGCCGGAGCTATGAAATTTAAAGCCCTGAAGAACAGTCTTTAAGTGTTTAGCTCTCTTCTTTTCTCTTTTTTTAAGAGATTTCATTCTTTCCTGTGCCTTTAAAGCTCATTTATATACTGATGACTCAAATTTATGTCTATGATTCAGTACCTCTTTTGAGTATAAGACTCACATCTTACTGTTTACTTAGGATGTCTAATGGGAAGTTCTGATATAATGTGGACAAAATAGAGTAACTGTTTCTGTACATATTCTTCCTCCTTTCCTATCTGTCCTCTGTCTGCTCCCAGCTTAATAATTGGAAATACCAAAATCTCCAAATGGCTCAGACTACAAGCCTGAAAGCCAATCCTGACCGTTCTCTTCCTACACCCTGCAAAGAAGCTTTAGCAAATCCTGTTATCTTAACCTCATATCACATCAAGAACACAACTAGATCTCATCTTAAATGGCATCCACATACACATGTCCACTATCACTGCTATCTCACCAATCCAATCCTAAAGCATCTACAACTTACATGTAAAAGTATCCAAACTGATTTCCATTTTGCCACTCTTGTCCCCTTATAGAGTATTTTCGCAACAGCCAAGGTGATATTTCATAAATAGAAATTAGATCATATAATTCTTAGCTTATTCAAAGTCTCTTTGTGCTTAAAATAATGTCCCAACCTCATACATTTTCAGAAAGCTGAGAAAAATGAGTTATTTTATATTTATACTGTTTCAAGTTCAAATAGAAAAATCAATCTGTGACACTCAAATATTAAAAAAATCTATTATTTANTATAATTCTTAGCTTATTCAAAGTCTCTTTGTGCTTAAAATAATGTCCCAACCTCATACATTTTCAGAAAGCTGAGAAAAATGAGTTATTTTATATTTATACTGTTTCAAGTTCAAATAGAAAAATCAACCTGTGACACTCAAATATTAAAAAATCTATTATTTAATTTTAAGGGGAGTATATTAATAAGATATAGAAATTAAAATAAAGGCTGGATAAAAATAGAATAATGGTACAGAATAATATTTGCCAGTGATTTAGATGTGTGTAATTTTGAAACATAAATTGAGGTTTTATGCTGAAAATACAGAAAAAAATAATGCAAAGTCACAACATATGAGGATTTGTTTTTGTTCATATTAGCATATTTTAAAATATGCTAATACATCTATGCTTAAAACTTCTAAGTTTTTTCCTCATTTCAGCTTGAAGTAAACTTGAGTTTCCTCTCTTTTAAGCAGTTTAGCAATTAAGAAAAACAAAAAAAACATTAAAAATCCTGAGGACAGCAATTCTAGTGAGTCTGAAAGACTGGTTTTTCTGTTTTGGAAGGGCAACTCTCTAGTGAGTGGACAGCTGCAGGAAAAATAAACGCAGATTCAACAGACCCTAGAGATCTGAGAGGTGAGAGATGTCACAGACTGCCTGCCTGCATATGCTTCTCCAAGTCTTGTCTTTTCATGTTGTTTTTCTTCCAACACATTCTAGGAGAGCATAACTTGAAATTTATTCTGAAACATGGTCAAATAAAAGTTTAGATTGCAAAATACTCTGAAAATATGAAATACTGAAGCCAAATTTCTTTCATTAATAATACTTTATATAATCATTTACATTACTTTGTCAGTACCAATAAATTTCAGTTTCTCCTTTGTTAAATATGCAATTATCTTCTTCCCCTCCTTTTTCAATCTTCATATGTTTTCAGATTTAGTAATTCCATAGTTATCAGGGAAAATACTAGAGTTTGTGCTTCATTTTTATTTTCACTTGACTATTTGATAATGTTTTCCAAATGGGATCATGACACTTTTGCCCCTGTAGAGAGATTTGATCTTACGCAATACTCAAAAGGATGGGATCGTTAAGAAAATAAAATGCTTACAACCAGGAAAGAGACCTAAACTCAGAAAGTGTTATAACTCTGATATATCACATTTATGACAGATTTACTTTTTTCCTTTATCACTTTTCTCAAAGAAACCTGTTCTTAATGCATTCTTAATAAACGATGGAATTAGTCATAGACTAAGGGCCCATCTTTCCAAGGTTAGAAGACTGCAGTGAAATGCGCTCATCATTATTTCATAAGCCATTAATTCCTTATGGTTTTTACAGTATTCATTCCCATTCATTAGATAATATTCTGCTATCTTTGCTTTCAAAACTGTGCTTCTGGCTTTACATTTTCTGAAGAATAATTTAGGAGGAAAAAAAGACCCAGCAGTCCTAATTATTTGGCTATTTGGTAATAAACTCAGCTTTTTTCCTATTGAGAAGAAGGAAACAGGAAGCAAGAGGACAAGAAGAATTGGACTCATTACGCCTCACACTATGACGCCACAGTTAACATACAATACAAACGCTTTAAAAAGTGAGTAGAAGGGGGTCTGGATATACAAAATGCTTAATGGATTAATTTCAGTGCTCATAAAATCCACTGCAAAAGTTTGAGTCCATCCAAGCTGCAGGCTGCCGGCTGAATCTGTTGTACTAGGCCCACCCCCAGGAGGGCCGCAGCCCCTTGGAGTACCCGGCTAGCTGCAGCTCTCTTCAAGAGCAATTGTTGAGTGTGCCAAATTGTGAGATATTGGTTTCCCTCTTGGGACTAATTGAGAGCACCAAACTCATTCTCACTTGTGATTCATCAAATAAAAGATTTGAGGACCTGTCACTAGAGGTTTTTCTGGCAGAGTGGAAAAGAGACAGAGTGTCTTTACAGTATCAGAAGCTACTTCACTACAAAATGCCTAGTTTTTGCACTGTGAAATATATGACATTTTTGAAATACCACTTAATTACTTCAATTTTATATATTACACTACCTATGAGTGTGAAAACCCTAGAGTCCTCCAATTACCATTAGATGCATTCCTCTAGCAGGTTACATGTGCTAATGAAGGGAAAAAAAATCTAATTATAATTCTATAAATGGCTGTTTATTAGTGAATCATCTTCCTCTTTTTACCCTTCTAAGCTGTTTTTCTGGATGCATCAGGCTGTATACACATTTTGCTTTTTTAAGTGTGGAAAACAAATCTATAAAGAGGCAGAGGGGGAGTAACACTTTGAATGCTATGTTGGAATGAAAAGCAACTTCAATATTTCAAAATTTCTTCATGCAGTTCTCAAACAGTACAGATTTATTAAAAGTCTTACTTTCTTCATATTGCTTTACATTTAATAACAGTGTTTACCAAGCATTGCTTGCTGGTTACCTGTAGTGAACTGAACTACAAGCCAAAACTTCAACTGCCTTTTCAATGTAAATTGTAACTACAGGACAGAACAGAGAAGATTTGTTACCATATGAAAGGCATGGAAAACAGTCACTTATTGCTCTTTCTGGCCAAATAACCTTGGATGCTAGAAGCAGAAAAAATTGATTTATTTCACTATTTAATATCCTTTGAGTTCTGTTTTTATATAATTTCCCACAGTTCATCAAAGCATCCATTGTCCCTGAGTGAATTCACAGACAAAGAGATTGACATTCTGCCCTCCAAAGCTAATTTGGCAACCGTCAATCCCAATTTAGTTGCCAAATGTGTTCCAAAGGTTATGTTAGGATGATGGTTTACAGTGAATCAGGGGACTTTGATAAGGTTATCCCAGACTGAGCACAGGAGGGGCTGGTGTGCACCATGCTGAACTAGACATAATTCTCAACTCAATTCTGTTACTACTTTAGGATCTGAGCGCCCACTTAATATGAGGTCATTCTAATCTAGACAAGTTATTCCAGGGTTTTTTAAAAAAATACAGTTGTTTTCTTTTTTTTTAACTTTAAATATTTCTAAATGTAAAGCCTTAGAACTCTTAATGGAAGCATGTTCTTTTTTACATGGCTCTGTGAATAATAAATCTATAAAAAGCAGAGTTGCTTTAATTTGGCATAGAATAAAAATTGATGTTCTAGAATGATCTCTAGTTAGGCTTTGAGACAAACAGAATGGCAGTTGCTTAGACCACATTTGTATCTGCTTTCTTTTATTTCCAGCTGGATACTATCTTGAAATATTAATCTCTGTGCTTTTATTTTTCATACTTAACATTTGGAAACTTCACCTAGTGAATCAGGGATATCCTTCTTGCTTTGAAGAGGAATGACATTGAAGTAAGGAAGTACAAATGAGCACAGTTAACTTCCTGGAGCCATCAGAACCAGATAGCCACCGAGTTCTTGCAGAGAAACAAAAAGCAACTCAAGTATTAGAAAAAATGGTAGAATTGTGAAATGGTTTACATTTTTTTAACCACAAGAGTAAAGAAGGTAGAACTCCAACTGGGGGTTCTCAGATATTTTTGTAGCTCTCAGTGACAGCCTCATGGAGCATATAAGTTTTTCAATACCCTGGGAATAAGGCTCCTCATCTTCTAGAAATTCAATTATAATTTTAAAATAAATATGCAAATAAAGTAGTATTAGATATAGGTCCTTTCATGGTCTAGTCATCTCAACCATGGACAAAGATACAGGGAGGTTTTGGAAAGAATTTTGCCATACAAATGAATATATATACATTGGGTATTAAAAATGAAGTTAAGTATAAATTCTCACCAGAGCTCTTGGTAATCCAGTTTTTTGCTTCACTTGACACCTTGGGTAGAGTCAGTGTTAAGTAATAAATCTTCATATGCACACACATCACAATCTACACTGGGATCCCTGCTAAAAAGAAAGTCAGAAACCAGGGAACTTCTCTGCTCTCTGCATAAAGGTAATCTAATCTGTAAATCCAAAGTATGTTCCATGAACAAATAAGAACATCATCGCATAGGAATTTGTTATTGAATGTTTGCTACTAATGGATTATCTTAGTTCTTATTGCCTGAAAATAAGAAAATTGTTTTTTTCCCAGAAAAGAAGAGAATTGATCATGTGCTTGAGGTCTTCTCCTTTAAAGCTGTGCTGATTTATACACAGTCCAGAAACAGCCTTCTATGGGTTTGAAGCCTGAACTCAGCACTTCTCCCCCAACCAGAATTAGCAAATGCCCCCAGAGAATATAGCATCTTCTAAAGGTCAATTCATCTCTTTAGGGGCAGTTACCAATACAAAGTACCATTCCATCAGCACCCCTCTACTGTTTTTGAACTGTTATTGTCCAAAGTTTACAATACACACACACACACACCAAAAGACTATATGAAGAATAATAACATGCACTTCTTGCTTCATCTCATAGTCAATCTAAAAAGATTGCTATAGGCCTCCCAACACAAAATAATTCATTTCCTCTTTTATTCATATTTTGGAAAACAATTTGCTTTTCTTTTCTTCTCTGAGTAAGGAGTGAATGAAGGAAGTCAGATTCTTTGGGGATGATGATAAATCCTTTGGGACATGTTGAATTTAAGGTGACAATGGAATTGACATGCCACAAGCAGAAAGCTGGAGATGTGGAACCCTAACTTAGCAACAAGGTCAGGACTGATAATATAGATCTGGCAGATATATGTGTAGAGATGATACTTTAAGTTATGACAGTAAATTGCATTTTCAAGTGAAAGAAAGTAAACAGAGAAGGAGAAAGATCCAAAGACCTTATTCCTTACTTTAGGGCCTTAAAAGGAAGAGGAATGAGTAAGCAAACAAAAGAGAATTGTAGAACTAGGAAAGTCAGCAGTTTGATTCAGTGAATCACAATAGGAAACAAGAGAACAGAGGCAGCTAGTTCATTTCTATTTGGGGGAAAATTAGACTATATGCAATTCTTGATACCATGTAGGACATTTATCCTACATCTAAAAGCAAAATCTATTGTGAGGATTTGGGAAATAACTTTTATATTTCATTTTAATTCATGATTTCTTAGACTGTATGCATTTTAAGCAAAGCAAGATAAAAATATTAATCCAATTGACTGTCATCTTGATATTTATTAAACTTAGTCTTAAATCAATTAGCAGAGGTATTCTTGTTTTATTAGTAATTGAATATCATTAATTTAAATTTAAAAATAATTATGAGACTCTCCATACCACCTTTTCCCATATGAAATCATAAAAGCAAATCTTGATACAAGCATTGATTTCATTCAGCAGAAAATATCCAAATATCAGATACCTCTTTAAATGAATAATTCATTTTTTAATAAAAGGAATAAACCTGGGATTGATGCGATAGCACTTCATTTCACACAGCACTTGCAACTGGTTTTTAGGATTTGTTCCCTATTGCCTACAGTATATGACAGGTTTTATTCTCTTCCCATAGCTTTTGTTTGCCAGAGTGCAATTTTATTCTTCAAAGCTTAAATAGGCCATATTTTTACATAGCTTTTTTATATACCGACTTTTTAAATGAAAATTTATACCTAGATAGCAAAAGCAACTATCAGAATTACTAAAACATTATAGCTTTCTAGACACTGCTAATTAAAAGCATTCATTAAGTATAATTTATTGCTTTGGCCGTGTCTAACAAAATAAGTTTCTGGTAATATAATGAAACGAGATATATACCTGCATCCGTATTATCCAAGGGCTAAATACAAACAAATTGGATTAAGTGTAAAATAATCCTTTGGTTACATTTCATGATCTGTTAGTAAATTATTTTATTTCTAAAGATAAAGGGTTTATCTTTCACTTATGGTGCCCATAAATGACCAAAGTAGAAACTGAGATCTCAAGATAGTCACATAAATAAAAGTGTTAAGATATAATTTCAGCCTAAGAATAATTTATAATTGTGACACATCCAATAGAATACAGTTTTCTTTGCAGGTATGAGAAGAGCACTAATATTGTTTTCCTGAGTATAACTATTTGAAAATCATTTCATAAATTTCATTTTCCCAGGTGATGAAGATAGTAAGTGAATTACATATTATGTGTTTTCCTTCTAACAAGGCACTTTGAAGTTAACTATAGAATAGCAGATCTCTTTTTTCAAAATAACTCAATTTGGTTAACAATTGGAATTAGTTCCATTTCTATTTGACATGTGAGCAAGAAAATCACAACTGACCAAAATAATCCCATAAAACAATCAGACTAAACTACCTGAGGAATTCACCAAACTAGTTAGTCTAATAGTCCAGGTCACATTTAATGCTCAAAGGCAGTTGCCTACAAAGTTAGCAAACATTTTGGGTTAAAAATTAATGCCATCTCTGTCTCATTAATAGAGCATATATTAAAATATCATCCTAGGAAGTAACAAACTGTATGGTGTTTCAGAATATTTGGTGGTGGTTTAGTCTCTAAGTTGTGTCTGACTCTTTGTGACCCCATGGACTGTAGTCTGCCAGGCTCCTCTGTCCATGGGACTTTCCCAGGGGGTTGCCATTTCCTTTCCCAGGGGATCCTCCAGACCCAGGGATCAAACCTGGGTCTCCTGCATTGCAGGCAGATGCNCACATCTAGATGTGTATAAGAGACAGGACCGTGCCCATCGCCCAGCTGTGGAGACGGAGCGCGGCAAGTGCCCGGCTTGGGGCCGGTGTCCCCCGCCCTGCGTCCAGTGGGCGTCAGGGCCCGGCAGCTTGACTCCCTGAGGGGCCCACCCCCGAGACCAGACCCTCAGCCACGCCTGGGCGCCCAAGAGGCCCCCTGGGCAAACAGAGACCCAGAGACCCCCAGAGAGAGGAGTGTCAGTGCCCAGGTGGGCCCCACGGGGGTCCCTGCCGCCCTTACGGGCACAGCCAGCCTGGGGCCACTGTCCGCACCTCATAGTCAGGGGTCACGTTGAGAAACAGCTGATTCCCCTGAATCCGAAACGCAAAAGGGGTGGACGAGGGTCCAAGGGTCACCTCCTGGCCCTCTGGGAGGTAGATGTCCAGGAGGGGCTCCCCGGGGTTCGTATTCTCCTTGACCGTGAGGGAGGTCTTCTCCACGGAGCAGACTGGATNCTGGGAGATGGTAATGAACAGGGAGGCCTGGCATGCTGCGATTCATGGGGTTGCAAAGAGTCGGACACGACTGAGTGACTGAACTGAACTGAACTGAAGATTTGACTTAAGGGACATGCAAAAAGGAAAAATACAGAGTGTTAGCTGTCTCACTAGAAATATAAAACATCTATGTCTTGAGAAGGAAGAAAAATGTTATGGAAAATATTAATAATATTTAAATAAGGAAAACAAGGCCCTCTAAAGAGTTAAAAGTAGGAAGTTAACCATGGCATTTTAAAAATTTATGAAAATATGCTTCACTAAGCACATGCGGTAAGTGTGCCATGGTTGAGAATATTGGTTAAGCATAATCTACCACTTTCCTTTTAAAATTAGAACATATCTTGTCTCTTCCAACCAAAAACGTTTTAATCTCTTCTTAGCTTTATTAGTCCCCAAGCCTATCAAATTCAAAGCTAGTCTAATAGTCAGGTAAACAACCTTCTAAAATATGTAAATTACCCTAGTTGGGTAAATCTAATAATACAACCTTTAAAGATGCCTTTTTTCTGTGCTTGGTTTAAAAACATCCAAATACAGATGCAGGTCACGATACATATATTTGATCTTATTTTAGGCTGATGAATTAAGGAAACGTCATTCCTCTTGGGGCTTTCCTCATGTCTCAGACGGTAAAGGATCCACCTGCCATTTGGGAGACATGGGTTCAATCCACGGGTTGGGAAGATCCCTAGGAGAAAGGAATGGCTACCTACCCCAGTATTCTGGCATGGAGAATTCCATGGACAGAGGAGCTTGGCAGGATACAGTCCATGGGGATGCAAAGAGTTGGACATGACTAAGCGACTTTCACTTTCATTTTTCTTGGGTGCTTTGTATGACATTAGACTGTAAGGATACGGTGAGCATAAAGTTCTCCCAAACAGTTAAAATTGGGACAATACAACTTACTAACTTGTGTTTGGATAAGAGTTCTATCAAAATTTTTTCTGGGTGAATATTTTTTTCTGCCTGCATAAGTGACAGGATAGCATCTACCAGTATTTCATGTGATATGTGTCTTCTGAGTACCTGTCTGGTTGGATACTGTTAATAGTAAAAGTTTGTCTGTGTGTATACGCATGCTAAGTCGCTTCAGTCGTGTCTGACTCTTTGTGACCCTATGCACTGTAGCCCTCCAGGTTTCTCTGTTCATGGGATTCTGCAGGCAAAAATACAGGAGTGGGTTGCCATGTTCTCTTTCAGGGGATCTTCCCACCTAGGGATTGGAACCCAGGTCTCTTGCATCTCCTGCATTGGCAGGTGAGGTCTTTACCACTAGTATGACCTGGAAAGCACAAGGCATACCATATCTGGTGAATATTGTTAGCTCTACTGATATTTTGGGCTCAAAAAGTTAAGAGACCCAGATAAATAAAGCTTCTTAAAGAGAGACCAGGACTGCAAAAGGTCAGTTTTCATTCCAATCCCAAAGAAAGGCAATGCCAAAGAATGCTCAAACTAGCACACAATTGCACTCATCTCAGGCGCTAGTAAAGTAATACTAAAAATTCTCCAAACCAGGCTTCAATAGTATGTGAATTGTGAACTTCCAGATGTTCAAGCTGGATTTAGATAAGGCAGAGAAACCAGAGATCAAATTGCCAACATCTGTTGGATCATCGAAAAAGCAAGAGAGTTCCAGAAAAACATCTACTCCTGCTTTACTGACTATGGCAAAGCCTTTGACTGTGTGGACCATGGCAAACTCTGGAAAATTCTTAAAGAGATGGGAATGCCAGACCACCTGACCCTCCTCTTGAGAAATCTGTGTGCAGGTCAGGAAGCAACAGTTAGAACTGGACATGGAACAACTGGCTGATTCCAAATAGGGAAAGGAGTACATCAAGGCTATCTATTATCACAGTGGATATTCAACTTATATGCAGAGTACATCATGAGAAACACTGGGCTGGAAGAAGCACAAGCTGGAATCAAGATTGCCAGGAGAAATATCAATAACCTCAGATATGCAGATGACACCACCCTTATGGCAGAAAGTGAAGAGGAACTAAAAACCCTATTGAAAGTGAAAGGAGAGTGAAAACGTTGGCTTAAAGCTCAACATTCAGAAAACTAAGATCATGGCATCTGGTCCCATCACTTCATGGGAAATAGATGGGGAAACAGTGGAAACAGTGACAGACTTTATTTTTGGGGGGGGCTCCAGAATCATTGCAGATGGTAACTGCAGCCAAGATGCTTGCTCCTTGGAAGAAGAGTTACCCTGTATGAGAGACAGCAAAAGAGACACAGATGTATAGAACAGTCTTTTGGACTCTGTGGGAGAGGGAGAGGGTGGGATGATTTGGGAGAATGGCATTGAAACATGTATAATATCATATATGAAATGAATTGCCAGTCCAGGTTCAATGCAGGATACAGGATGCTCGGGGCTGGTGCACGGGGACGACCCAGAGGGATGGTACAGAAGGGGAGGAGGGAGGAGGGTTCAGGATGGGGAACATGTGTATACCTGTGGCGGATTCATGTTGATGTATGGCAAAATCAATACAAAATTGTAAAGTTAACCTCCAATTAAAATAAATAAATTTATATTTTAAAATAAATAAATAAAATAAATAAAATAAAGGTCCTTAATAAATAAAATAAAGGACCTTTGCCAACAAATGTCCATCTAGTCAAATCTATGGTTTTTCTAGTAGTCTCATATGGATGTGAGAGTTGGACTATAAAGAAAGCTGAGAGCCAAAGAATTGATGCTTTTGAACTGTGGTGTTGGAGATGACTCATGAGAGTCCCTTGGACTGCAAAGAGATCAAATCAGTCCATCCTAAAGGAAATCAGTCATGAATATTCATTGGAAGGACTGATGCTGAAGCTGAAACTCCAATACTTTGGCCACCTGATGCAAAGAACTGACTCACTTGAAAAGACCCTGATGCTGGGAAAGATTGAAGGCTGAAGGAGAAGGGAATGACAGAGGATGACATGATTGGATGGCATCACTGATTCAATGAGCATGAGTTCGAGTAAACTCTGGGAGTTGATGATGGACAGGGAGGCCTGGAGTGCTGCAGTCCATGGGGTCACAAAGAGTCAGACACGGCTGAGTGACTGAATTGACTGACTGAAAGAGATAACCATACATTCAAATCTAAATATTAGTAATTCTGTGTTAAAGAGGAAAAGTTAAAAGGGACTTTTAATTAATTATCTACACTGAAATACACACTGCATAAGACAGAAGCACTGAATATAGAAAGTTTACCCTCAGAGGAGCTAATCATGAAATATTTGAACTATTTTTATCAGTTGGTTTAAAAGGGAAAAGTCGCTTAAAACTACTTGGTTCAATGCAGACAATAATCCAGTTTTAAGTTATGCATCTTTTCACTGTATGAAAGATACTCTGAAAATAACAATAATTGTATCCAATAAAAATGTCTTTTTGATTTCATTTCTAGCTTTTTTAAGAATACAAAGGTAAAATTATAGGCTTACTTAATTAAGCCTTTGGCTTCATGTGTGAACTTTGATTCATAAAGGAAATACTATTCAACAAAATATGTTTCTGAAAATCAATTTAGCAATTTTCTTAAATTCATTAATTTTTCTTATTTGAATTGTGGTAAGCATAATGATGACTCCTCAAATGCATCCCAACTGAATTGCTAGGACCTGTGAATATGATGAATTATCATTCCTTTGACTATGTTATTCTTTGTTAGAACTGACCTAAAATAAGGGAGATTATTCAAGTGAGCCTCATCTAATCACATGAGTCTTGTAAAGCAGATAGTTGTTTGTTTGTTTGTTTTTCTGGTTGGTGGCAGAAGCAGAAGTTGGAGAGATATATAATGCATGTGAAGCTGAAAACAATCCCCAGCAAGCACCCAGCAAGAAAATGAGGACCTCATTCCTACAACCAAATGTAATTGAATTCCGCCAAAAACCTAAATGAGGTGGGTGAAGACTGTACCCCAGGAGTCCCAAAATAGCTACTGTCTTGATATCTGTCTTCTTAGACCCTCAAGTACAGTATTCATAGTATTCAACCAAGTCCTCCTCGACTTCTGACCTACAGAAAAGTAAAAAAATAATTGAATGGGTGTTATTTTAAGCCTTGAAGTTTGTTATGCAGCAATGGGAAACTAATATATCAACACTGAGATTTTCATTTTTAGAAAATATGTTTAACGTAAAGTAATTTGCCACAAGGGTCAAGTGCTATAAATCCATTGTATATTAAACAGACTGGATTTAACAGAATCTTTCAGGCTGAATTTTGGTATAGGTGATTCCTTCTGAATTTTAAGATATTTTTATACACTACATCAATTTGCCTATAGTGATTTCTAGGAATAAAATTATCATTATTTATTAGTTATTTCATCAGTCAGTTATTTCATAGAAAGGAATATTTAGAAATTGGGAGGTTTGGGTTTAAATTCTAACTCCATAATGACTCTACTTCTATAATTTGGACAGTGTTGGTATTTCTATCTAATTTTGAACCTAACATTCCTAGATGAGTGCAAGGTGATTTTATTATTGTTTCTCTGGAGAAGTATATACTTTCTTACATAACAAGCTTTAGCTGAAGTGCCCATGGGCTAGTCCAACAATGGTGATACCAGTAAACAGAATCTTTCACTCCTTATGTCAGCCACTTAAGACAGTCAATCATTTTTATTGGATATAATGATTGCCGAGTGATATCCACCCAAAGTATTAGCACCAGCAATCACTTTTTGTGTCATTATACAAGGACTCCTTTATAAAGGAGGTGTTCATCATTGCTTAAGAAATGTATCTTAAGAAGACACCATCAGCATTCTTAATGGCCGTCAAGTAGACACATTCTTTGTAAGATTGACATTACTTGATCGAAGGTGGTGGTGGTAGCAGACAGGGCCTTGGAGAATATGTTAAAATAATGCTCCCACATGTGTACATCTTAATGTACATTTAGTACTAAAATGACCTTGACTGAGGACTTAATAGATATTAATTTTAAGAAAGATAAAAACAAGGTTAAATAATGATGATTTGCAAGTTCCAATAATGAATACTTAGGTTTCATTATAAATACTAGTTTTTTCCAATCTTTTGTTTGCCTTTTTTTTTAAGTCACCCTAAGGCTAAAATGAGTGAACTCCAGGAGATGGTGATGGACAGGGAGGCCTGGTGTGCTGCGATTCATGGGGTTGCAAAGAGTCGGACACGACTGAGCGACTGAACTGAAACTGAACTGAAGGCTAAAATGACTAATTCTCAACTTAAACATAGGATTCAATGTTAAAAGTTTTAGAAATAATCTTCCTCTTAAAAATATTTATCCTATTCAAGAGTAAAATGAGTTTAGTCCAAATTATTCAAGGAAATCAATTTTTATATTTGGCTCTAAAATAATTTTTCTATCTTCATCACACTACTGTGCAAGTCTATGACTATTTAGCTCCAGTGTTAAGGGTACCCTATTAATAAGGCCATGGTGTTGGATTGGATGCCCAAAGAAACTCCTCAGAGATGTTCCTGTTCATTGTCTACAGAACATACATCTTTTAAAGTTGCTGCTTTTTATTTTTTATTGAAGTATAACTGATTTACAATGTTAATTTCTGTTGTACAGCAAAGTGATTCCATTATATATATATATATATGTTTTTCCATTATGGTTATCATATATCGAATATACCCTGTGCTATACAGTAGGACCTTGTTATTTATTCATTCTATATGTAACAGCTTACATTGGCTAACCTTAACCTCCCACTCCATTCCTCTCTCAACTCCCACCTCCTTGACAGCCACAACTCTGTTCTGAGTCTGTTTCCGATTCATATATAGGTTCATTTGTGTCCTAGTTTAGATTCCACATGTAATTGATATATAGAACATTTAACATAGTAGAGACACATGCCTTGCAAATATAAGGCTACGAGGTGTTACAAGGTAAGTGAATGTGAGGAATGTTGAAAATTCATCCAAATTATCTGTAAAATCATGTGCTCTTATTGTTGATTCATTAATTGTATCATATTTATATGGGATTTATATTTTTTCTAATAAATCATATGAAAACAGAAAATCTTCCATCAATTTATCTCAGTACAAACTTATTCCTGTATAACATTTCATGGCAACAAAAATGTACTTGAAAGAGAATTCAAATAAAGCATTTTTGAAACTCAGACTATAGTAGATGCTATCCAGTGGGTGAGTATTTCCAGGTGCCCTTTTGGGTCTGAAGTACTAATCCAGTGACCAGAAGCATTGCCTATTGACAGATCACACCCAAGCCCCTTCTCAGGAATTACCCTTGGTTACTGTGAGCTACCTTGCTTATGATTTATACTCACATCCAGAAACAACCCTCTTCTCATGACTGGTTATTGCTGAAGTTCAAAACTCCCAGTCTCTTGGTCTCTTGTCTCAATTCTGGGCATACATGAAAGGCCAGCACAGTTTCAGGGTTCCACACGGGATCAGCTTAGGCTTTTGTCACCCTCCTGACAGGGGCAATAGATTCAAGGTACTGGGGCCAGGGAAGAATCTGTTTGGCACCCAAGAGAAAGAGTGGGGCATCTCTTGCTAATCCTCTACCCAGCTTTGATGGCAATGCATCAGAGGAGTAACCATGGCTTGACAGGCGTGGTGAACAATGACTGATACTCCTCAGGATTGATGGCTTGGGTTACCCCAGTAGGCAAGCTGCCTGCCTGCCTGGGCAAATGAGGGTCCAGAGAATATAGACAAAATGGGCAGTACAGAAAGTTCCAGTAGGAGCTGCAGAGGTGGGACTGCAGTTTGTCCCACTGATCTTGTAAGTTCACCTTGAACAACTGGTAGAGGAGATTTTTTCAGGTGTGAGATGACAGTACTATCTGAAGCAATGTCATCTGTGGAGTGAAATGTATGGATTGAAGAGAATCCATGCTGTACCATCTAGATCCCCCCTTTTAGTATTAAATTTTTATTCTTCCAACATGGCTTGTAATGTCTCACAGCTAAGTCCCTCTCAAGGAATTGTCCCTTGGTCAAAGGGAGAGGCCTAACTCAAGGTCACGTCTCACTCCTACAGGCAGCATACAGCCAGTGACAAGCCCATGGGGGAATACGAAGGCCTGCCCATCATTCTCCCAAACTTGGACATATATGAAAGACCATCATGGTTTTGGAGCATCCCATAACACGAGGGGTTGCAACTGCATTGTAGCTCCAATTTTTCATCTACCCAATCCTGTTTTTGTTCTTAAGATCACTCTTCAATAAACTTACTGAATATAAATCTCTGTCTCTGAGTTGGTATCCTGGGAAAGCTGACCTATATATTGAAATCACTACCAATGACAGAAAAAGAAAAAGCCCCCTGAATTTCTTCAGTGAAAAAATGAGATTTCATAAATCACTTTGATGAAAGTACCATAAGCATAAATGAAATACTAAAAGCACTATAACAAATAAGCAAGAATAGGGCTCAAATCCATGTGAAAATTTATAAGCCAGGCTCAGTATCTGAAACACTGCATTATCTTACAAACACATTACAGAATTTTTGGAAAATCACATAGGATATGACTGTTAAGAAACGAGGCGCCGGTCTATGTTCGATGCAGGATGCAGGATGCTTGGGGTTGGTGCATGGGGATGATCCAGAGAGACGTTGTGGGGTGGGAAGTGGAAGGAGGATTCAGGATTGGGAGCTCGTGTACACCTGTGGTGGATTCATGTCGATTTATGGCAAAGCCAATAGAGTATTGTAGAGTAAAATAAAGTAAAAAAAAATAAAATGTTTACCATCCAAATGTTTGAGAATATATTAATAATGTCTGTACTATAATCTCAATAAAGCTGTCCCCAGTGTGTATTACAGGCAGACTATTCCTAAATAATATATCCTTCCATTTGCTTCTGGCTTCTTCATCTGGGCCTTCCTTTCCATTTAGATTTTCTTTCATTCCCCATGCACACTTGTAAAATTATACACTTAACCCCATAGTGTAAGAAAAGGGATAATAACCTGTACTTTGCAAATTAATTATTTTAAATATTTAAATGTATCTAGTCTTCTATTTTTGAAGAGAATGGTATGGAAAACCAAAACTCATTAAATAAATAACTACATATCTATTTTAATTCCAAGCATATTTCTCTTAAGTGCAGAGTATCCCATATAATATGCTTATTTGTAAAGGCATCTACATACATATTGCAATTATTATTTCCTAAGTTCATTTTTTTCTGCCACTATGGGATGATTGCATAGACATTTAAAGATAATAATGTGTCACATCATTTCAGTTGTGTCCTACTCTTTGGAACTCCATGGACAGTAGCCTGCCAGGTTCCTCTGTCCATGGGATTCTCTAGGCAAGAATGCTGGAGTGGGTTGCCATGTTCTTCTCCAGGAGATCTTTCCAACCCAGGGCTCGAATCTGTGTCTCTCATGTGTCCTGCATTTGCAGGCAGGTTCTTTACTACTAGCACCATCTGAGAATCAGGTTATCATTTATTACCAATTCAATATGTACTAAATATTGCTAAAATAAATTTATATGATTGTCTCATTCAATCCTCAAATAATCCTATCAAGTTCATACTATTATTATCCCCACAAGAAAACTGAATGGATACAAAACTATTCACCTCTCCTGTTCAACGTTATACTATATAACCTAAGCAGCAAAGGAGAATGTAAGAAATCAATAAGAAATTAGGAAGGAAAAAAGTAAATTTCCATTTTTCATAGATGATATGATTATTTACAAGAGAATTAGCAGAAACATTATTAGAGCTAATAAGATTTCAACAATGAGGGCTGATCAATATAAAAAATCAATTGCATTCCTATAAAGAAGGAAAAATGGCAAGAAAATATCATTTTAAAAGATCCTGGTTCTGGACATCTGGCTTCTGAATACTTAAGATGTAATTACGTATTTTTAAAATTCTTTACTCCAATAAATATTAATTTAAAAATTAGATTAAAATCTGAACATCATAAATAAGTTATTTCCAACTTTTCTTTAGAAGCCAAACATATCAACTAGGGTAGGGAAATAAAATACATAGTATCTTCAGTAACACTTGTTGACAAAGAATGGGCATATATAAATCCCAAAATAAGGGTGGATGTAACCAAATCATTAGAAGATCTGAGCAATAGAATTTACAGTAAATGGAAAACCTGATGAATTCCATAAACCACAGAACCTCTAGATCACAAATAAAACTTACCACTAGAAGTTAGGGATCTCACATTGAACAGAATCCTGGGCTTTAGATTCTTGGAAGGGTCAACTAAATTTGGGGAGTTATATGTGGGTGCAAACAATGAGTGATTAAGGTCATTAAGCAGGGGTGAGAGAAATAGTTGTGGTCATATATGCCTTCTACATAGAATTACTTGTTTTAAAAAATAAAATATTGTTTGGAACATGCTGCTGCTGCTGCTTCTAAGTCGCTTCAGTTATTTACATTAAAAAAAATGCTGTTTATTGGAACATCAAATTATGCCAAGCATCTATCACTGGCAACTGAACCTTTAGGATTTCAGAACTATCTAGAAACATACACTCTCACTCTGAATTAACATAATTGGAGGTCAAATAAAACTGAATAGAGCAAGGAAATGAGAGTTAAAGGTAGATGAGCACTAGGGGGACTGAACGGGTTAAGGTACAGGAGATTCCCCCAGTCTTGTAACTGTGAAATATATCATCTAAATATTGGTGCACTGTCTTGAAACACAAGATTATCTTGAAAAGATAATCTTCCTGAATTAGGCTCAGCTCAGAGACACAGAGAAAGACATACAAAAAGACTATAATTTAAGAAGAGGCACTCCGCAAGTGGTGAAGCAGTGAAGGCTATTTTGATCCACCTCTGCATTCTCCACAGGAACCTGTTCCTAAACATCCTGGAAATTCTATTTTAATCAAACGAGGGAGAAAATAACATCACCACCAAAAAGTGTAGCCTAAAAAGATGGAAATAAACTTCTAATATCTAAAAATGAGCTAAAAGAAATTAAGAAAACAAAGGGCTGAAAGAACAAAAACAAAAAGAAAAGTTCAGAAATTGGACGGTCATACAAAAAGAAAGTACAAAAATAAAAGAACGGACAGTTTGCAAGGAAGATTAAGGGGGGAAAAAAACCTCTTCAGAAAGGTTGATGGAATTAAAAGATACACAGTCAAATAAAAATAGATGGTAAGGTAAATAATTGAAGTACAGAAAAGTGTAAAGGATAAAACAGAAAAAAAAATGATTTAAGAAAACCACACCCCCACACACACACACGACAGAAGTCAATAAAGAATGAAATTTTAAAAAGGGACAGAAAAGTATTTAAACCCTTAATTCAGATAACTGCAATAAAAGCACTCATTCCACATACTAAAATACAAAATCAACTGCAAACAGCAGGAGATCCATGCCAGTAAAAGTATCACTTTTTAAAAACTGAGGTATAATTAATATATGATAAACTGCATGAATTTTAAGTGTGCAGTTGTGTTAGTTTGGGCAATTGTATAAACCCATGTAAGCAACACTCTAATTAAGATACGCATTTATAGAAACCTAATGCCCATTCCCAACAAAAGATTCTATTGTTTTTTATTAGCACAGTGTTCCCTTTTCTAGAATTTCATGTAAATGGAAACACAAGGTATAAAATACCTGCCTTGTTTGATTTCACATAGTGTTTCTGATATTAATAAATTTTACTGCATGGGTCAGTAACTTATTCTCTTTTACTGCAGTATACTTTATAAATACATCCCATGTGTTTACCCATTAAGCCACTGATGGATATTTGTTTTCTTTCTGCTTTTTAGATATTATGAGTAAAACTGTTATCAATATTCAGCTTTTTGACTATTATATAAGGTTTTTAGTAGACATAAATTTTCTATTTTGGGGGGATAAATACTTAAACGAGTGGGTTGGTAGATCATAGAGTATGTCAATTTTTTTTAACTATTGCTAAACTATTTTCAACAGGCTTGGACCATTTTACATTTCCACAAGAAATGTATAAGAAATCTAGTTGTTCCAAAGCCTCTCCAAAAATTGGTATTGCCAATCTTTTTAATTTTAGTTATTTTAGTTTGTGAAGAATGTTAGAATGTTTTAATTTGCATTTCCTTAAAGCTGAATGTATCTTTTATATGCTTATCAGTCAGATTATCAATGAAACAAAATATATAATTTTAAAAGTATCAATAATAAAATTGATATCAAGATGGACTAAGAAAAAAGGATGGAAAAATACTGGTGTCAGAAATTAACAGAATGTCCAGTATTCAGACATCTGCAAAAATAAAAATGGTCATAAGAGACTATTACAAACAACTCTACACAAATACCTTTGACAAATTAAATGCAATGAACCAATTCTTTAAGAGGCAAATATGATCAACAAATTTCATTGGAAGGAAAGTTATAACCAACCTAGATAGCATATTCAAAAGCAGAGACATTACTTTGTCAACAAAGGTCCGTCTAGTCAAGGCTATGGTTTTTCCAGTGGTCATGTATGGATGTGAAAGTTGGACTGTGAAGAAGGCTGAGCACCGAAGAATTGATGCTTTTGAACTGTGGTGTTGGAGAAGACTCTTGAGAGTCCCTTGGACTGCAAGGAGATCCAACCAGTCCATTCTGAAGGAGATCAGCCTTGGGATTTCTTTGGAAGGAATGATGCTAAAGCTGAAACTCCAGTAATTTGGCCACATGCAAAGAGTTGACTCATTGGAAAAGAGTCTGATGCTGGGAAGGGTTAGGGGCAGGAGAAGAAGGGGATGACAGAGGATGCGATGGCTGGATGGCATCATGGACTCAGTGAACGTGAGTGTGAGTGAGATAGTGATGGACAAGGAGGCCTGGCGTGCTGCGTTTCATGGGGTCGCGAAGAGTCGGACACGACTGAGCGACTGAACTGAACTGAACTGATATGACTTTTTGGTGGTGATGCTCTTGAACTGTGGTGCTGGAGAAGACTCTCGAGAGTCCCTTGGACTTCAAGGAGATCAAACTAGTCAATCCTAAAGGAAATCAGTCCTGAACATTCATTGGAAGGACTAATACTGAAACTGAAGCTCGAATACTTTGGGGTTGCAAAGAATAGGACATGACTGAGTGACTGAACTGAACTGAACTGATGATCAACTGAACTAATAAGAAATAAATTGAATATCTCTATCACCATTAAAGAAATTACATTCATAATTTAAAAACTCCTAAAAGGAAATTTCTAGGCCTAAATGACTACATGGGAAAATTCTTCTAAACATTTAAAGATTTAATGCCATAATTCTACAACATTTATTTGAGAAAATGGAAGATGCAAGAATGCTTTCTGATTAATATTATTAAGTCAGTATTACTCTGAAAACAAAATCCCAGACAAGAGTGCAAAAGAAAAAAGCAAATTACAAGGGATTTCTGAGTGTTGATTTTATATCCTGCAACTTTACTATATTCATTGATTAGCTCTAGTAGTTTTCTGGTGGAGTCTTTAGGATTTTCTATGTAGAGGATCATGTCATCTGCAAACAGTGAGAGTTTTACTTCTTCTTTTCCAATTTGGATTCCTTTGATTTCTTTTTCTGCCCTGATTGCTGTGGCCAAAACTTCCAGAACTNATAGTATAAATCTAACTTTATTACTGGGAAATCAAAACATTCATGTGACTTTTATTATTGTGATATTTGCTTAAGTGCAGTGGTCTGGAATGAAACCCACAATATCTCCAAAGTATGCCTGTATTATCTTCCCTTTTGTCACACTCCTGCCTCTCCCTTTCATCTCTCTCTCTCTCTTAATTTCTTCAAGCGTTATCTCTTCCAAAATCTCTTTCCAGACTGAAATATTTTGCTGTTGTGCTATCTTATCATCTCTGGCACTTGATTTTGACATTCCTCTTTTTACTCATCTGTTTATTCTTCTTTCTCTCTCTTTTTCCTTGACCCCCACTGAATCACCAGCACTTGGAAAACAAAGTCTCATTCAATTGAAATATCTAATATTTTCTAGGTTGTTTGACACAACAATACTCTCAGGGGGAAAAAAAAAAAAAAACTTCTGTTAACAATTTAACCCAATTGAAGATTTTGTTTCTTCTTTTAGGAAAATATACTCTTTTATTTTTGTATCTAGGCTTTTTCAAGAAGCTGGCTTACCATATTCTTTATTTAAATGAACATTTATATCTTTTTGGCAACTTCTTTGTAGGGAAAATTTGAACACAGTGTAAAGGATTATTGACTCTTACATACTATGGAATCATGTTCTATTGATGACTGTCATATTAAACTAAAAATCATATAGAAGGAAGCAAAACAGATAGGAAGGAGGGAAGGAGGAAGAGGGGAAGATATTTAAACTTTCAGTTCTTTGATGGAAATGAAATAGTTTCTAATATTTCCTACAACTTGAAAATGCAACATGTTTGTATTTATGTGAACATACAATTAAAATTGTCAGAAAAGTATAAAACTAGCACAACTATCCAGGAGCTTCTAGTATTGACTTCACTAATTTATACCTCTGTTTCACACGAATGCTGAAAACATCATCATTGGACTTCAAGAAGATCAAACCAGCCAATCCTAAAGGAAATAAACCCTANCACTGGAGTGGGTTGCCATTTCCTTCTCCAATGCAGGAAAGGGAAAAGGGAAAGTGAAGTCGCTCAGTCTTTTCTGACTCTTAGCAACCCCATGGACTGCAGCCTTCCAGGCTCCTCCGTCCGTGGGATTTTCCAGGCAAGAGTACTGGGGTGGGGTGCCATTGTGATAAATACCTACAAAGTCTAATTTTTAAGGACTCTTAATCCTTCCTTTCAAAGCCTCCAAGTTTGGTGGTAGAGATCAGGTTGGTGGTACAGGTCACTCTAAGGAGAAGGAGACTTTTACCTCTGTCTTTTAATGTCTTCAAACTTGGCTTGAACTCAGAAATAGGAAACAGTCAGGAGCCTGCAAAGTGGATTCTGGTTGAAATAAGATATTCTTTCCTCACTTTCCAGGACCCAGATCCCAGTTGGCTCATGATTTTCCTGGAATCCTGAGCACCAGGCCTGCAGGAGACCCGAGCTGGGTCTTCCAAGGCTGGTGGGCGGGAGTGGGGAGAGATGATTTCCTTCCTGAGTTCCGGGTGGGACTCCAGGTTCCTCTGGCAGTTGCTAAGCCAACGTTTCCTTAGCGGCTCGAATTTCCACCAATTTAGTTCTTGCCAGTAGTCATTATGAGGCCTTGAGTATGACTAATTCCCAGATTTCTGTTATTTTAAATAAGCTAAAGCTTTTCCAATTCTGGTAACATGTCTTTCTCATCTCTTACAGGTATCTATCTGACTAAAAAGTAGCATATCATTTTTATTCCAGCACTTTTCAAAAAGAAAAAAAAAAGTACTTCCTTTAAGGCCAATTTTTCATATCGGGCTAATTTTTCAGGTCACCCAGAAAGCAGATATATGACAAGGTAATCCTTTGTACAAGGGTTATAAATCCCTTATAATGTTTGTTGGCCAACCTAGAAGGTTCCGAAAACAACCCAAACTTCTATTTCCAAAGCTGGGTTGTGATGGCAATAAAAAGCAACTTTATCAACAGAGGCATCTCTTCAGATAGGGCTGTTGATTTTCATAATATAAATAATTCGTTCATTGGTTGCATGTGAAGTGGGAAGAAGAAACTAAACTGAGTCCTGGACCATCTTGCTCTATCTCAACAAGAGGCGTGGTTCAGTCCATTTGTGTCCCTGAAAAAAAAATTGAGTAACAAATCACCATAAAGCATCATCGGGCCCTTCCTCTCTTTTCTTAACGCACCCTGGTGACTTTTACATATTTCAGCTTTTCTCTGCAAATCCAGTGCCAATTTTTGTCAAAGTTGTACTGCCTTACTTTTGCAAGAATGAGAATGTGCAGCTCAGATCGTCATGACACTCTGAATGGAGCAAAATGGCTTAAAATTAGGACCATCAGGCTGTGTGTCATCCAGAGAGGCAAAGCAGAACGGCTGTCCTCCCATTTACTGTAGGTATTTTAAGGCTCACGTGCAAAGTCATTTTCTTCTTGAGATTTGTGTTTAATGTGTAATTTAAAAAAAATGTTATGAAGAAAAAACACAATTTTATCATCTGTGATAAAATAATAGGAACTTGTATTGATAAACATATTCTAGGCCCCAGGTACCATGCTTAATCTTGTGAACTGCATTGCCTGGATCCATGTAACCTGGT
>SJYV01053815.1:556118-607473 GCA_006410875.1 Neotragus pygmaeus
TGGCCTCTGAGGGAGAGGGAGAGGGTGGGATGATTTGGGAGAATGGCATTGAAGCATGTATACTATCATGTAAGAAACGAGGTACCAGTCTCTCTTCGATGCAGGATGCAGGATGCTTGGGGCTGGTGCACGGGGACAATCCAGAGAGACGTTGTGGGGTGGGAGGTGGGAGGGGGATTCAGGATTGGGAGCTCATGTACACCTGTGGTGGATTCATGTCGATGTATGGCAAAGCAAATAGAGTATTGTAAAGTAAAATAAAGTAAAAAAAAAAATTAAAGATTCTGCAAAAAAAAAAGCAAATTACATAGAATTAGAATGAATACAGATGTAAAAATCCTTAACAAAATGCTAGTCCATGAAATTCAACAATATCATGTAGAATAGTCAACTATGATCAATTAGTATCTAAAGGATACATGGGCTTATTCAATTTTCAAAAATTAATCAATATAATCCATTACATTAATTGGTTTAAAAAATAAACACATGCTTATATCAATTGATGCAGAAAAGCATTTAACAGAATTCAACACTAATCCATGATTTAAAAAACAGAAATAGATGCAAACTTCTTCAATGTTACAAAGATCATCTAAAAATTGCCTACTGCTGCTGCTGCTCCATTGCTCAGTCATGTTTGACTCTTTTTGGCCCAATGGACTGTAGCCTACCAGGCTCTTCTGCCCATGGAATTTTCCAGGCAAGAATGCTGGAGTGGCTTGCCCTTTACTACTCCAGGGGATCTTCCCAAACTAGGGATGCAACCTGCATCTCATGCATCTCCTGCATTGGCAGGGGAATTCTTTACCAATGGCAACCCACTCCAGTACTCTTGCCTAGAAAATCCCATGGGTGGAGGAGCCTGGTAGGCTACAGTCCATGGGGTTGCGAAGAGTCAGACATGACTGAGCAACTTCACTTTCATGCATTGGAGAAGGAAATGGCAACCCACTCCAGTGTTCTTGCCTGGAGAATCCCAGGGACGGGGGAGCCTGGTGGGCTGCCGTCTGTGGAGTCGCACAGAGTTGGACACAACTGAAGTGACTTAGCAGCAGCAGCGCCACCTGGGAAGCCCCTAAAATGTCTACAACTACAACTGGTGAAATACTGAATGCTTTCCACCTACAGTACAGTATAGTGTTAGTCACTTAGTCATGTCCGACTCTTTGATACCCCATGGACTATAACCCATCAGGCTCCTGGTCCATGGGATTCTCCAGGCAAGAATACTGGAATGGGTTCAATTTCCTTCTCAGGGGATTTTCCAGACCCAGGGATCAAACCCAGATTTCCCGTATTGCAGGCAGACTCTTTACCTTCTGAGCCACCAGAGAAGCCTCCTAAGATTAATAATAAGACAAGAATATTTGTTCCCACCATTCCTTTTAAAATCTGGAGGTTATAGCCAGAAAAAATAATATAAGAAAAATAAGCATTATGATCAGAAAAGAATGAAGACAATTGTTCCTATTATTAATGATATGAATTTGTATGCAGAACTCAAAAGGACTCTAAAAATTTCTTCTAGAGCTAAGTGAGCCAGGGTAGGTAAAAGGCCACAAGAACGATATACTGTATTTCTGGTGGTGGTGGTGGTTTAGTCACTAAGTCATGTCTGACTCTTGCAACCCCATGGACTGTAGCTAGCCAGGCTCCTCTGCCTATGGGATTCTCCTAGCTAGAATACTGGAGTGGGTTGCCATTTCCTTCTCCACTGTATTTCTATATAGTAGCAATAAACACAAAAATTTTAAACATAATACCATTTAAAATAACGCAAGACCCAAAATATTCAGGTGTAAATCTAGAAAAACATACGTAAGATTTGTACTACAAAAAGTATAAAATGCTGATGAAAGAAACCAAAGATGATCGAAGTGGGTGGAGAGTCATACCATATTCATGAATTGGAAGACTCAATATAGTGAAGATGCCAAATTATCCTTACAGGTTTAAAATATAGTTAAAATAATTATTACCCAAATTCTAGCAATAGACAAGATCATAAAATGTACATGGAAATGTACAGAGATTAAAATAATTAAAGCAATCTTGAAAAAGAAGAATAAAGTGGAAGGAATGGCTTTATTGATATTAACAGTTGCAGTATCCAAGACAGTATAGTATGGGCAGATATATAAACACATAATGTGCTAATGTGTGGTGATGTTGGGAATGTATTTCATGTGTTTTTCTTTGCCATCTGTATATTCTCTTGGGTAAAATGTCTCTCATGTCTTTTGTCCTTTTCTATTAATAATTGTATTGTTTGTTCTTATACTATTGCATTTTTATTTTTTAATATATCTTAAATATGAGTTGTCTGTCAGATAGGCAGTTTGGAAGTACTTTCTCCCACTGTTTATATTGTCTCTTCATCCTTTCAGCAGGGTATTTCACAGAACAAAATATCTAATTCAGATGAAGTCACCGATTTCCGCTATTCTGTCTTCTAATTCACTGATCTATTTCTCTGTATCATCAAATCTACTATTGACTCTTTCTAGTGTATCTTTTTATTTCAGTTATTGTATTCTTCAGTTTGGTAGCTTCATATTCTTCTCTTTGTTAATACTCTCACTGTGTTCATCCATCTTTCTTCTGATTTCTTTGATCTTAATGATCATGATCATTACATTAAACTCTTTACCCTGAAGACTTCCTGTCTTCACTTTGGTTCTTTTTCTAAGGTTTTCTTTTATTCCTTCATTTGGAACATATTCCCCGATCTTCTCATTTTGTCTAATTCCCTGATCTTGGAGAAACACCTTTATGTTTCTCCAACACCCTTTCAGCAGCACACTCACTTCTAGCTACCAGAGCTATCTGCTGTAGTGGGGCCCTCCATGTGGGCTTCATGGACCTTCTGTTACTGATGGGCTGACTTCTGTGAGTACACTGGTAGGCAGAGCTGGCCCCCCGGTCCACTTGGCTGCCAGCCTCAGCCTTTGGTGGCTGACAGGCTATTGGTGAGGGAGGCTGGATCCCTCATGGCTAACCTCATTGGCCTAGGACTGGTATTGCTGGCAGGTAGCCCCTGGCACTGATAGGCTAGGGGAGGACTCCAAAATGGCCATTGTCAGGGCCAGTGTCTCTACAGTAGAGTAAGCTCCCCAAAACGGCTGTTGCCAGCATCTGTGTTCCCAAAGCGAGTCCTGCTTGCCTCCTGCCTCTCTGGGAGACTCTCCAAGGTCAGCAAGTGGGTCTTACCTAGGCTCCTTTCAAATTATAGCCTTTGCCCTGGGACTCAGAGTATGTGAGATTTTGCATACACCCTTTAAGAGAGGAGTTTCTGTTTTCAACAGCCCTCCAGCTTTCCCACACAGAAGCCCTGCTGACCTTTAAAACCAAACGTTCTAGGGGCTCATCCGCCTGTTGCATGACCCCTGGGCTGGGGAGGCTCAGACCTCTTACCTTTTGAGATTAACCTCTGCAATTATAATTACCCTCCTGTTTGTGGGTTGCCCACTGGGGTTATAGGTTTTTAACATATTACATCTCTACCCACAGATACCTGTTTCATTACAGTCATTCTTTATAGCTTTCATTGTTGAAAATCTTTTCTGCTAATCTTCGTATCATCCTCACTAACAATCACTCTCTATAAACAGTTGTGATTTTGGTGTATCTGGGAGAGGAGATGAGGTCAGAGTCTTCTGTCATTTGGCCACATATTCTGTCTTTTAGGAGTTTCTTAGGAAAACAGTTACAGGGTCATGGAAAATGGAAAGTAAACAGCAAATGAGGAGATGCAAAAGTGATCAAAGGAAGGCAAGATTGACATGGTTTGAATGATTTCAGTGAAAATATGTATTCCAACCATTCCGTACTTCATTAAATGCCCAAGAAATAGTGAATTATTGAACACTGGCTGTAGGCACCCTAGTGGGTGCTACCTTTGATTCAAAACCTCATACACTGCCTGCTCCCATGTGACTCACAGTCCACAACAGGCATGGAAACAGATTATTCAGTATGTACTCAGTCTCTCAATTGTGTCTGACTCTTTTCGACCCCGTGGACTGCAGCCTGCCAGGCTCCTCTGTCCCTGGAATTTTCCGGGTAAGAATACCGGAGTGGTGATGATTTAGTTATTAGGGAGTTATCTGGATTGGTGCAATGGAAGTTAGCTCAGTGGACGCTGGGAGCACTTGGAGCACCAACACTGCCTCGCTGTCAGTGCGAGGGCTCACTCAGGTCGCCTCAAAAATCAGCGAGACAACACATTTCTATTTCCTAGCTAAAGCTGCCTTTAATGTTCTCATTTGTCATCCTCTGTAGAAAGCAGTTCTGGTTTATAGTTGAAACTATTAGCTGTTTGAGAACCTGTAAACGCCCTAAAAGTTTCACAGCTCGATCATGTTCACTGTTTCAATCAACAGATAAGGCAGTCATTGTACCTCAGGGTATTCATTATATCATCGATGGAATGTTTTAAGTCAAAATAATCAACTACTTTTGCTACAGTCTCACCATTCTGGCTAAATATTTATTCTCATAACAAACATTTATTGAGTCCATAAATTGGGCTGGGAGCTTAAGATATACCAATAAATAATAAGCAGTTTGCTTTCAGATATCTCAGTCTATTGGGGGAGATGGTCAGGGGAATGAATGATTTTTCATATGAGGAAATATGTTATGAGGAATAGAGGGAATATCTCTCTTGGTTTAGGATAAATTGTATCCCTAGGAATACTTGGAGGGTTGCAGAATATCATCACTCAGCTGCTTTTTATCTCTTTTTATTTCAAAGATCTTCCAAAGAAAAAACATTTAAAGAATTCTGTCATTTGAATTGGCTTCTTGATTTTGTAGAACTGGGCAGTAATTACAAGAATTTATTTCTTATAACATTAGAGATAAATGCCATCTTAGATAAAAATTTAAATCCAAACTGATAGTGCAAGAGATAGCTAAGTATGCGAACAGATAGCTGGCACTTTAAATAAAATGGGAATATATCCAAATATCAAGACAATATTGATGATTTTAGCAATTAAAAGAACAATGGCCTTCCACACATTTTTCAAAAGAGCAAGCTCAGCTTTGCCTCAATTAACTCAGATTTCAATTCAAGGGTAGAAGAATCTGAGTCAAATGGATCCTCCACAAATCCTGCAGTGAAAATGTAGCATATTAGATCTGGTCACTTTTTTCTTTTACAGATCTGATCATATTTTTAACATCTGTTTAAAAAACTGTAGCTTAATTTATACCTGCAAATTTCTTGACCTGATGATCTAGCCGTCACTAAATAAAAACTTAAAATTAAATATGAAAAATACAGAATTATCAGTGCAGAAAAATGGAAAATAAAAAGAGTTGACTTTGATTTTTCAAAATAACAAAGGGCAGAATGAAAATGAGTTTGTTCTGCCCTTGCACCCTGATGCATAATAAGAGACTGAGGGGACAAGCTCAATGAAATTAAAGGGCAAGATACTTAAAATGAATGGACATATTTATTTGCCCAGCATGTATAATAACATTTTAGTACCCTCAGTTGCTAGAGGTCATAGAAAACAAATAAAAATACCTGGAATTTGAAAAGAATAGAATAATTTTCTAAGTAATGAAAACATTTATGACCAAGATAATAGCATAGTTAATTAAACTGCAATTCTTCAGAGAGTGTTAAATAAATCATCTACCAAAAACCACCCCGTCAGCAATAAGCACAATAAGGATTCTCTACAAGTTGTTGAAGTCTTCAGAATTTTCTGTTTCTTTCAGTGAAGAAGTAACTAGATCTCTCTGATTTGTCAGCCAATAAAATATGTCCCTATATATTTTTTTTTGGGGGGGGGGGGCAAAGTGGGTATGGAATAAACAATTGAATACCAAAATGAAACATGCTAAAATATTGGCATGAAGTTAGATTTTAATTGAAATGTGTGTTCTTCTATTCCTTAATTTTATAATTTGCAGAAAGTCACAAATTCTCTGCACCACAGTTTTCCTATTTGTGAAGTGGATTCGCTGAGATTTCCCTTTATGGACAGGGCAGACACACTGCAGTTTTAGTTTTCTATGTATGCAAACTCTATAGGGCTCAGAGGCCTAAATAGCACCAGTAGCCCAGCTTCAATAACCCACCATTGCTCAAAGTAAAAAAAAAAAGAACCAAAGTATCTCTAACTGTAATTCTATATTAAATACTTATATTACACACACACACACACACACACACACACACACACACAAACTCTAACAATGCTTCACTAATAACATCTTAGTTTTGTGTAAGTACCAGGCTTGTTTGTGACCCTATGGACTGTAGCCCAACAGGCTCCTCTGTCCATGGGATTCTCTAGGCAAGAAGACTGGACTGGATTGCCATGCCCTCCTCTTGGATCTTCCTGACCAGGGATCTAACCCACTTCTCTTACGTCTCTTGCTTTGGCCTGTGGGTTCCTTACCACCAGTGTCACTTGGGAAGCCAAGTGAAAAAAAGCAAATTACCTCTAATTATAATTCTGTATTAAATACCTATAATTATAGTAACAACAACAATAAAACTCTAAGAAAGAGAATGCTCACTAACATCTCTTGGTTCAGTGTAAGCCCCAGATTTGTTTACTGTGAGCCTGAGACCCTCTTTTCCTTGAAGTCTGAGTATGAGGCACAATGATCTCCCTTTTTATGTTAGGGTCAGGCTTTGATCATTCAGAACTAAACTTCTTGCTCCCATAATTGTGCTACCCCCTATGTTTCTACATTGAGCATTAAGATTCTGTCATTTTATCTCAACACAACTTATTTTGTCTAGAAAACATATTTCTTTTTATTAGGTCATCAGATTCTCGGTGAAGCTAAAAAGTTGAAAGCCAAAGAAAAATAAATTGAAATGAACAAAATAAATGTTAAGGGGATAGGCAAAAAACTTAAAAAGAAAATCAGTGATAGACAAGGATAAATAATAATGCTAATATATGATTTAAATGTAAACAACACTCAAAGGCCTATCAAGAACCTATCCTTAAGAATTATTGAGAATAATTTATTGACAATTTATTTAGTAAGGAAAATGTTAAAAGAAAATCCATAATTTGTTTCACTGTCTCCAAAGAAGATTTTGAGTAAATGTAAAAAACAGACTTAAACCTCAATCAACAAATAATTATTTGAGTTGCTGAGGGAAATCATGAAAATCTGACAAAATTCCAAAATTGGCAGGTCAAAACTTGTGGCTCAGCTGGTAAAGAATCCACCTGCAATGTGGGAGACCTGGGTTTGATCCCTGGGTTGGGAAGATCCCCTGGAGAAGAGAAAGTCTACCCACTCCAGTATTCTGGCCTAGAGAATTCCATGGACTACATACAGTCCAGGGGGTTGCAAAGAGTTGGACATGACTGAGTGACTTTTACTTCACTTAAAACCATAATAAGAACAAAAAAACAAAAGTCAGTACTAGTTTCTACTATATTTTTAAACACTTTACACCTTGGATATTATTTTTTATAAGAAGTAAAGCAGCATTGCATGCATTTACTATGTAATCTATGAAAAACTATATAAATGCCAAAACTATTTCACGAAGCTTTAACAGAGGAGATGGTATTGAAATTCTGAAGAGAAATCATTTGTACTTAGCATTTCTCTGGCATTACAGAAATGATTGGAATTTTTTCTTTTAATTAAAACTGCCAGCAAGGAAGGATTTAAGGATGATCAGAATAAATCCTACCAGCAAACTTCATTAACCAAGAAAGTTATAGGAAAAATAAAAGGTACTATTTACTAGTGTTATAAGAAATGGATCTACATATCAGGTATATTTAGAAAAGTTCTCATAAATTTATTGATGCTGATTGTGAGCAGAATGCTGGAGAATTCTTCAAAGTTCCACAAAGTGTGAATAACTTAGAAAACTGGTGATTAAAATATTTAACGGAGACTATTTTTCTCTATTATTTCTCTGAGCATGAAATATATGTATTTTAGGGACCTGTTACTTAATAAAATCAGGTATTTTTCCTCACTTCTTTATTGCTTGTATAAAAATAGTACCTAATGAGATAATAAAGAATTATGTTTACTGTAACTTAGTCACAGAAGCAGATATTAAGAAGAGGTAGAAAGAATATACAAAAGAACTATACAAAAAAGATCTTCATGACCCAGATAACCATGATGGTGTGATCACTCACCTAGAGCCAGACATCTTGTAGTGCAAAGTCAATTGGGCCTTAGGAAGTATCACTCTCCACAAAGCTAGTGGAGGTGATGGAATTCTGGTTGAGCTATTTCAAATTCTAAAAGATGCTGCTGCTAAAGTGTTGCACTGAAAAAGCCAGTAAATTTGGAAAACTCAGTAGTGGCCACAGAACTAGAAAAGGTCAGTGTTCATTCCAATCCCCTAAAAAGGCAATGTCAAAGAATGTTCAAACTACTGCACAATTGCACTCATCTCACATGCTAGCAAAGTAATGCTCAAAATTCTCCAGGCCAGGTTTCAATAGTACATGAACTGCAAATGTCCCGATGTTCAAGCTGGACTTAGAAAAGGCAGAGGAACCAGAGATCAAATTGCCAATAGCCTTTGGATCATTGAAAAAGCAAGAGAGTTCCAGAAAAACATCTCAGTTCAGTTCAGTTCAGTCGCTCAGTCGTGTCCGACTCTTTGCGACCCCATGAATTGCAGCACGCCAGGCCTCCCTGTTCATCACCATGTCTCGGAGTTCACTCAGACTCATGTCCATCGAGTCGGTGATGCCATCCAACCATCTCATCCTCAGTCGTCCCCTTCTCCTGCCCCCAATCCCTCCCAGCATCAGAGTCTTTTCCAATGAGTCAACCCTTCGCATGAGGTGGCCAAAGTACTGGAGTTTCAGCTTCTGCTTTATTGACTACACCAAAGCCTTCGACTCTGTGGATCACAAAAAAAACTGTGGAAAATTCTTAGACATGGGCATTCCAGACCATCCAACTGCCTCCTGAGAAATCCGTATACAGGTCAAGAAGCAATAGTTAGAACCAGACATGAAACAATGGACTGATTGCAAATTGGGAAGTGTATGTCAAGGCTGTATATTGTCACCCTGCTTATTTAACTTATATGCAGAGTACATCATGCAAAATGCTGGGCTGGATAAAGTACAAGCTGGAAAAAGATTGCTGGGAGAAATATCAATAACCTCAAACATGCAGGTGACACCACCCTTAGGGCAGAAATTGAAGAACTAAAGAGCCTCTTGATGAAAGTGAAAGAGGAGAGTGAAAAAGTTGGCTTAAAATTCAACATTCAAAAAACAAACATCATAGCATATAGTCCCATCACTTCATGGCAAATAGATGAGGAAACATTGGAAATAGTGAGAGACTTCATTTTTTTGTGCTCCAAAATCACTGCAGATGGTGACTGCAGCCATGAAATTAAAAGACGCTTGCTCCTTGGAAGAAAAGCTATGACCAACCTAGACAGGATATTAAACGGCAGAGACATTACTTTGCTGACAAATGTCCATCTAGTCAAAAGTACGGTTTTACCACTAGTCATGTATGGATGTGAGCATTGGACCATAAAAAAGCTGAATGACGAAGAATTGATGCTTTTGAACTGTGGTGTTGGAGAGGACTCTTGAGAGTCCCTTGGACTGCAAAGAGATAAAATGAGTCAATGCTAAAAGAAATCAGTCCAGAATATTCATTGGAAGGACTGATGTTGAAGCTGAAACTCCAATACTTTGACCACCTGATGCAAAGAACTGACTCACTGGAAAAGATCCTGACTTTGGCAAAGAGGAGGCAGGAGGAGAAGGGGACAACAGAAGATGAGAGGGTTGGATAGCATCACTGACTTGATGGACATGAGTTTGAACAAGCCCCGAGAGTTGGTGATGGAAGGGAAGCCTGGAGTGCTGCAGTCTGCAGGGTCACAAAGAGTTGGACATGACCGAGTGGCTAAACTGAACTGAATTTAGTCAGTCCAGGAAATATCACAGGAAGTACAAATGATTATGAACTCACAGGCCACTGTATGCATTCAAAGCAAAAACAGCCTGTTTCATGCAGCACTAGCCATTTCTCCTGTCCTGTTATTAATATAATCTAAGTAGCAGAATGGGAGAAGGCAATGGCACCCCACTCCAGTACACTTGCCTGGAAAATCCCTTAGATGGAGGAGTCTGGTGGTCTGCAGTCCATGGGGTCGCTGAGAGTTGGACACGACTCAGTGACTTCACTTTCACACGCTGGAGAAGGAAATGGTACCCCACTCCAGTGTTCTTGCCTGGAGAATCCCAGGGATGGGGGAGCCTGCTGGGCTGCCGTCTATGGTGCTGCACAGAGTCAGACACGACTGAAGTGACTTAGCAGCAGCAGCAGCAAGTAGCACAATTCTTTACAGTCTGAACCACTCAGGGTTTCTTATTAGGGCTTCCCATGTGGTGCTAGTGATTAAAAAACCCATCTGCCAATGCAGAAGACACATTAAGAAACTCAGTTCAATCTCTGGGTCAGAAAAATCCTCTGGAGGAGGGAATGGCAACCCATTCCAGTATTGTTGCCTGGAGAATCCCATGGCCAGAGGAACCTGGAGGGCTAAAGTCCATAGGGTCACAACGAATTGGACAAGACAGAAGCGACTTAGCAAACACACGTAACAAAAATGCATAGAGTCCTTTAGAAGTACTAAGTCAGTACTAAGCATCTAATCTGGTCTCTCTAAAATTAAAAAAAAAAAAAAAGAAAGAGAGAGAGCAAGAGAGAGAAAATTCTTTCCTATACTGTATAAGATCCTGTTCAGGATAAAGACTTCAGTCCAAAGATTTACATGCAGTTTAGCCTCAAGAGGTACTGGATGTATTGATATGAAAAGTAGAATCAAAACTTGACAAAGGACCACAGTGCCTTGATCCAACAGGCTCTGAAATACTGCCAACCAGAATTCAGCCTTCTCTAGCTATAGCCATCACTCCTGACAGAAGTCTCCTTAAATTTACTTCTGTTAGAGCCCTGCTGCCAATGAGCCGTGACCTTTGCCTTCCATGACTGCCAACAGAAAAACCCAGGGCCACCTAGCCCATGTCAAATACTACAGTGCTTTCCCAGCTCACCTGAATTTTTCAATTCTGCAAGGTACTCTGAGTTGAGTTAAAGTACAGTACTCATCTTACTGTACTTTATCTCTCTGGCAGCAAATCTGCTATTCACCTTTAGAGACTTTTCCACAATGTCATAATTGCGCCGGGAAGTTTTAAACTGAAATTCCTAATCTCTCCTAGTTTTTCTTTTTTAACTTTCTTTTGTGATTTTTATAAAAATATCAATATCCCTCTTTTCCACTTTCACTTATGTTTATAGTTTTTATGCATATAAAAATTGCTTCTCTAAACTTATGACTTTTGGATACTCAGTATATAAAAATTAACTATGAATATTATTGTATTAATGAGTGAGATGTTTACATATCATACAGTCTGTGCAATTTACACTTATTACACTGACTATATCCATCCACCAATAGTCTCTTTTATATGTTGAAGCTCATTTCTGTCTTATACTGATATACATATACTTATGAGAGTAAATAAGAAATTTAATGGTTTATTATAATTCAACTCTTCTGATTTTTCTCTTGACACTGAGCTTCCTAGATGCAAATTTGAAGGAAAATGTTAAGCCATCTTGTGACAGAAACATTTTAAGTTGATCCCATGAATTCTGAGTTTCTAATAGCTGCTTCTGTTTTAACAGGAAAATAGGATTTGTTTTGAAGAAGAAGTTGTTGTTCAGTAGCTAAGTCGTGTCCAGCTCTTTGCAGCCCCGTGAACTGCTGCAAGCCAGGAGATATAGAAGCCAAAATGAGTTAATGATAATATATGTGTACATTTCTCCACTTCTTTCTAGAATATAAAAAGGACTGGACCTTGCACTAAATGTGTATTTTGGGAGACAAGGGCAAGGACAACCAGCAGGATGGTATCTTTTTTCTACTGCATTCAGCAAGCAAAAGACCTGGGCAATATAATTTACATTTGGAGATTCAGCCCTTCGGAACATCAGTCCTCTGCCAGTTCTATTCCTATGCTAAGCCCTCACAATTGAAGGCATGTCTTCAATGTGTTGATTCTCTAGAAACTAGAAAAGATTTTAGGCTCGTAGCAGCTTTTGATCCATGAATAATTGTACATGTGTCAATTGCTTCCCAAATTGAAAGCGTTTCCTCAGTTTTATGAGGTTTACTCTTTGTGCTGCTATCCTGAGAGAAATCAGTTTTTAGCGCTTTCAATACCTTCTCTGACCCTGTAGCTATTCCTTTCTATAAATGATACCTGCTCATTTGCTTTTTGTAAGATCCTGTTAGAAAAAATCCATAGCTTTCTGTCTGAATTCCTGCCACTTTGTAGCCATGCCTCTGGGAAGCCTGGATGGCTTTGCTTATTAGTTTACAAGTACAAGATGCCAGACATGCTGATTCTGGAAGCACTGAAGATCTTACAAATGTAGGCGCATCTACTTCATCACCTAAAAGAGAAATTCAGCCTTCCCAAAATTTAAATTCTAGGAATTTTTGTTAATAATAACATACTGAAAATAATACATTAGGCACATTACTATTTCAAGCCTAAATTAATCATATACTATACAAAGAAATGCCTTCCCTGGAGGCTTAGTGGTAAACAATCAGCCTTCCAATGCAGAAGACCCAGGTTCAGTCTCTGAGTTGGGAAGATCCCCTGGAGGAGGGCATGGCAACCCACTCCAGTATTCTCACCTGGAGAATTCCAGGGGCAGAGGAACCTGGTGGGCTACAGTCCATAGGGTTGCAAAAGAGTCAGACAGGACTTAGTGACTAAACAACAACAATACAAAGAACTAATATGATTATTAGATTAAATTCCCCGCATTAGAATTCTCTTTTTATACTTAGAGAAACTGAGGCGAGGCTTCTATCTATTAGTTGGAATATTCACACTATGTGCCAAGCCCACACGAGACAGGACGTTAATTAATGTATGCACCAAGCAGAAGCAATTTATTCTAATGGAAAGGTAGAATGAATTCACATGTGTTCTATAATGGACACTGAGGTCCTGTCCTTCTATAATCTCTCTTTAGGTAAAGACACTCAACCCAGCTGCTGGGGACTCACAGTTGAGTTTCTCACTGAGCAATGCCCCAGGCCTTAGGGAGCTGACTTGCCCAAGACTGCATCCTTTTCCAGGGGCCAGGATTCAGCTACTGACTGGCAGAGGTGGGGAGAGAAAGCCCCGGCCTTACACAGCCTGGATTTAGCACAACTCTGAAGGGCTATAGTCCTTGGGCTCCATAGTCCTCATAGGATGAGCTGAGGCTTCATTAACAAAAACACTGGAGCTTCTTCTCTGTCGTAACCTGGCTCCCTCCCTTCGTATGTCTCCCATAACAGTTCTCAATACATCCTCTGCACCTTAGAGTGTGTTTCCCAGTAACACAGCTGAAGGCAATTTTGAAACCATTCTTACCACAAAGCTTCAGAGGAGTAATAATTAGTGGACACGAGTTCAAAGAGATCACCCAATACAAAATGTCAAACAAACAAACAAATATCCTAAATATTGGCTCATTTCCCATTAGTGATCTGTCTTGATTTAAAAGGCAAAACAAACCATTGTGTGATTCTTTTTAAAATTTATTTATTTATTTTTTAAATTTTACTTTACAATACTCTATTGGCGTTGCCATACATAGACATGAATCCACCACAGGTGTACACAAGCTCTCAATCCTGAATCCCCCTCCCACCTCCCACCCCACAACGTCTCTCTGGATCATCCCCGTGCACCAGCCCCAAGCCTCCTGCATCCTGCATCAAACATAGACTGGCGCCTCATTTCTTACATGATAGTATACATGCTTCAATGCCATTCTCCCAAATCATCCCACCCTCTCNTTCTGTCAGGCCTCTCCACCATGACCCGCCCGTCTTGGGTTGCCCCGCAGGCATGGCTTGGTTTCACTGAGTTAGACAAGGCTGTGGTCCTAGTGTGATTAGATTGACTAGTTTTCTGTGAGTATGGTTTCAGTGTGTCTGCCCTCTGATGACCTCTTGTGACATCTACCATCTTACTTGGGTTTCTCTTGCCTTGGGCGTGGGGAATCTCTTCACGGCTGCTCCAGCCAAGCACAGCCGCTGCTCCTTACCTTGGACGAGGGGTATCTCCTTACCGCCGCCGTTCCTGACCTTCAATGTGGGATAGCTATAGGGAACTATAGTTATAGAAATATTGGCTGAGACCGTTGTGTGACTGTCATAAAAAATTGTTTCACTTTCAGTCATTCACTTGGAAATAAGAACTTAGTACTTCTAAAGTACATAGTGTCTGGTCAGAGGGAGAGTTCAACATTAAATTCACTCACTTCTCTAAGAGTCCTGTGGTACTCAGAAATCAAGATCTAGGTGCTAGGAGTCCTCATTGCTCTTGGAATGACATTTCTTCTAGGCTCTGTCATTGGATTGAAAGCAAGATATATACACATATGTACACACAGTCACTCATATGCATCCACACCTATATATCTACATGTATTTACTGAAATAGAAAATGATGAGTTAACACTGATACCTCTATTGGAATGACTATTCAGTGTTCATTCTAGGTTTTACGCTTTGTGTGCAACTGCCTTTTCAAAGAGTGAGAAAATTGGTCCTATTCTCCTTGATGTGCTCATTTGATCTGAAAGTGAAAGTGTTAGTCATTCAGTCCTGTCCAACTCTATACAACCCCAGGGATAGCCTGCCAGGCTTCTCTATCCATGGAATTCTCCAGGCAAGAATACTGGAGGGGTTTGCCATTCCTTTCTCCAGGGCATCTTTCCAACCCAGGGATTGAACCCGTGCCTCCTGCATTGCAGGCAGATTCTTTACTCTCTGAGCCACCAGGGAAGCCCATTCAGGCAACAAGTAATAAAAACAGGAAGGTGAGAGGGGGACAGATTTAGGATACATATCTCTGATAAAATATTCCTAAAAGTAGCAAAGGTGATGTAGGGATGGATGAAAATACTGATTCGTAATTTGAGAGATGAAGTGAATTTCTAATAACTGTGAATATAGGATACAGTTAAAATCATCATTCATTTGCTAGGATTTTGATTTAGAGATGGAAAGAAGAAAATGATCAGTTTAGACTTAGATATCCTGGGTGCTAAATATTGGCAAGAAAACGTTTTCTGTCACAGAGAACTGGGTAGAACCCTGGATGTGTTGAGAGGAGGAATAAATGAATGAGACAAATGTCTTGTTGTGTCAAAAAGAAAGAGAGTGTTTTAGTTTTCCCCATTTGAGTTTTCGTCATTTTTAATGTTGGTTTATTTGTGGTTTTCATGACTAAATTTCTTCCTTCATATAAAGATGGCTGTAGAATACCCTCTCTACATCCAACAAAACGCTTTTCTCTCACTCTCCCTAAGTCTTAACCATCTTCATTTACTGTCTCTCTCAGGGGTGGCTAAGGAGCCAGGTTTGAGCCTGGGGCAGATGGAAGGAAAAAGGACAAGATGATGAGAGACATTCTAGTTACATTTTTCCTTTTCCAGTCCTATATGTTTCCACTTCTACCCATTTCCCTTTTGTTGCTGTAACAATGTCACAAACTTTGAGTCTTAAAAACACATTAACCCTTTATGTTTCAGTTCTGGAGGTGAGACGTCTTCCATGGGTCTTCTGAGCTAAAATCAAGGTGTTGGCAGAGTTTCATTCCTTCTGGGGTCTCTAAGGGAGGGTCTGTTCCCTTGCTTTTCCTGGTTTCTGCAGATCACTCACATTCCCTGGCTTGTGGCCCCCTCCTCCAATTTCAACATGTGTCTCTCCGACTTCTGCTGCCTTCATCACATCTCATCTCTATGACTTTGACCCTCATGCCCTCCTCTTATGAGGGCCCTAATTCTTACATGAGGTCCAATTGGATGATGCAGGATAACCTCTCCTTTCAACATATTTAACTGAATCATATATCCTTTTTACCTGTAAGGTCACATTTCCACTGGTTTTGATGATAGAAATTGGGAGTCTTTGCGAAGTGCCAGTATTCTGCCTGTTAACTGCACTTGGCACTGTGAAAAAGTACTCTGAACAAATACTTAGCACTGAGCCACTCAGTACTTCAAGTTCAATTTCTCTTTGAATCCTCAAAATACGTCTATGTGATAAACAACATTATTACATGTTATCTTACAGATAAAGACACACAGAGTTTAGGTGACTTGCTGAAATTTGTACAGCTAGCAAATACTAGTGGAGAAGGAGATGGTACCCCACTCCAGTACTCTTGCCTGGAAAATCCCATGGATGGAGGAGCCTGGTGGGCTGCAGTCCATGGGGTCGCTAAGTCGGACACGATTGAGAGACTTCACTTTCACTTTTCACTTTCATGCATTGGAGAAGGAAATGGCAACCCACTCCAGTGTTCTTGCCTGGAGAATCCCAGGGACAGGGGAGCCTGGTGAGCTTCCATCTATGGGGTCGCACAGAGTCAGACATGACTGAAGTGACATAGCAGCAGTAAACACTAGAACTCAGAAACTCACCCAGACGTGTGACTTAAAAAGCTACATTGATACGCTATAGATATTGGCGTCACTGACTCAATGGGTGTTAGGTTGGGCAAACTAAGGAAGATAGTGGTGGAAAGAAAAGCCTGGCATACAGCAATTTAAGGGGTTGCAAACAGTCAGACATGACTAAGCAACTGAACAACAGCATAGATACTAGAAAGAGGAAGTGTTCTGTTTATTTGCACACTACAGATAATGATTAAAATATTTAAAGAAATCATATGAGAACAATTTGCATTGTTGTATATGAGAGAAACCAACACAACATTGCAAAAGTTGAAAAACAACAAACAAATTAATTTTTTTAAAAAGTAGAGAGATGGTAGCAGAAGAGTGACTGGGAGCTTTCTGGGTGCAACTTATAGGATCTTGCTCCTGGACAGTAATTCTGATTACCCGTGGAAGTAAGCCTCTAATGTGTGTAGTGGGCATGGCTATTATAATTCAGATGATGAAAAACCTGTAGAAAACAAGGAGTCACACATATGGTAAAAGGAAAGAGCATAAGATGGTAGACCTTAGAACAAAGAAGGGAAAGAGGAAGTGTAGCTTGAAGATCGCAAAAAAGGAGAAATTGGAGACGATGCTCTTCTTGGCACTGCAAACAGTCAGTTAGTCAGTTCAGTCACTCAGTCATGTCGCAGCCCCAAAGACTGCAGCTCGCCAGGATTCCTTGTCCATCGCCAACTCCTGGAACTTGCTCAAGCTCATGTACATCAAGGTGGTGATGCCATCCAACCATCTCGTCCTCTGCCATCTGCTTCTCCTCCTGCCTTCAATTTTTCCCAGCATCAGGGTCTTTTCTAATGAGTCAGGTGTTTGCATCAGGTGGCCAAAATATTGGAGTTTCAGCTTCAGCATCAGTCCTTTCAATAAATATTCAGGACTGATTTCTTTTAGGATGGTCTAGTGGGATCTCCTTGCAGTCCAAGGATTCTCAAGAGTCTTCTGCAACACCGCAGATCAAAATAATCAATTCTTCAGTGCTCAGCTTTCTTTATAGTCCAGCTCTCACATCTATACATGACCACTGGAAAAACTATAGCTTTGACACGATGGACCTTTGTTGACAAAGTAGTGTCTCTGATTTTTAATATGCTGTCTAGGTTGGTCATAGCTTTTCTTCAAAGGAACAAACATCTTTTAATTTCATGGCTGCAGTCACCATCTGCAGTGATTTTGGAGCCCAAGAAAATAAAGTCTCTAACTGTTTCTATTGCTTCTCCATCTATTTGCCATGGAGTGATGGGACCAGATGCCATGATCTTAGTTTTTTGAGTTTTAAGCCAACTTTTTCTCTCTCCTCTTTCACTTCCATCAAGAGGCTCTTAGTTTCTCTTCACTTTCTGCCATAAGGGTGATGCCATCTGCATATCTGAGGTTATTGATAATTCTCCCAGCAATCTTGATTCCAGCTTGATCCCAGCTGCAAACCATTCCTGACCCTAACATTCACGTAACTGGATGTAATGATTTAGGAACAGACTGGCTGACAGTGGTGGATGGAGTCTCCAGGAAGCAATATTGTCAAAGATAACTTTTAAAGTTCCACTTACTTCTTTCCATGTATGAGACATAAGCAAATTAAAAAAATATTCTTTTTGTTGTTCTGAGAATCTACATTCTCTTGCTTAGTTATGATAATAGTTTGAATTTCTAAAATTAAACTCATTATTTTTTTTCTCTCATCAGAACACACCAACATGTTAATGAGATAGATGTGAAAAGAAACCAAAACATAACTGGAAACAAAAGATGGTTTTCAGTTTGCTTCTCCCTTTGATGACCCAAACTCTTGATTTCTCAGAAGGGACAGAACATCCTTTCCTGCACACAGATAACTTAAGGGAGACATAGACACCTGTACTCATTGCAGACTCTTCTGTAAGCAGAACCAACTCTTGGGCCAGCCAAGTACCATTTATTGAATCCCTACTATACAGCACACAGGTTACTGTGCCTGTGTGTGTGATTAGCCACTTTTTGTGACCCTATGGACTGTGGCCCACTAGGCTCCTTTGTCCATGGGGATTCTGCAGGTAAGAATACTAGATTGGGTTGCCATGCCCTCTCCAAGGGACCTTTCCAACCCGGGGATGGAACGCAGGTCTCCTGCACTGCAGGTGGATTACTGTAGTGTATGCAAATTTCCTTTCTTCCAATGCTGTGAGTTCTTTGATGATTTCAACCTGGTAAAACGCCATGGCTTTCCAGGTGGCGTTAGTGGTATAGAACCTGCCTGTCAGTGCAAGAGACATAAGAGACATGGGTCCGATCCCTGGGTTTGAAAGATCCCTTGGCATAGGAAGTGGCAACCCATTCCAGTGTTATTGCCTGAAGAATCCCATGGACAGAGGAGCCTGCTGGGCTATAGTCCATGGGGTTGCAAAGAATCAGACATGACTGAGCACAAATCACCATCCTCTGATGTGCTCATTGGATTTCCTGAAACTTAAATTGGGTATTTTCTGAGAATAGTCACTGAGTAGGCAAACGCTGAATGACTGAGATCATCAAGACTAATGTTACCTAGGGCTTTAGCCAATATTTATGCTTGGCTCAAACTTCAATTCATACGGTTTGGATACTGTAGAATAACATAAAACAGCATAAGCATTAGGGACTTCTCTGGGGGCTTAGACTCCGTGCTCCTAATGCAGAGGGCCAGGGTTCGATCACTGATCAGGGATCTATTAATAGATCCCATATGCCATAGATAAGAGTTCAAATGCTGCAACAACAACAACAAAAAAGGCACATGTCTCAGTGAAGATCAAAGAACCCGTGTGCCACAACTCAGAGCTGGGGCAGCCAAATTAAAAAAAAAAAAAGNATGGACACCTTATCTTCGACAAAGGAGGCAAGAATATACAATGGAGTAAAGACAATCTCTTTAATAAGTGGTGCTGGGAAAACTGGTCAACCACTTGTAAAAAAATGAAACTAGATCACTTTCTAACACCACACACAAAAATAAACTCAAAATGGATTAAAGATATACATGTAAGACCAGAAACTATAAAACTCCTAGAGGAGAACATAGGCAAAACACTCTCTGACATAAATCACAGTAGGATCCTCTATGATCCACCTCCCAGAATACTGGAAATAAAAGCAAAAATAAACAAATGGGATCTAATTAAAATCAAAAGCTTCTGCACAACAAAGGAAACCATTGTGTGATTTTCTTTAATTTCTGCTTATACAATGGATACTGAGGAAGACTTTTCCAATAGTCTAAATTGCGCGATTTCGCTCAGAAACAAAGACATGAGGAAAGTATTTCACATCCTAAAAATAAAAGTAAAAGCAATGGATTTTATACCCCTGGCAGCCAGTCCACCTCTGCTTCCTCACCCTTGACCTCAGGGCTGCTGCCAGCCTATTTAAGCAGAAGCTGGAAGGTCTGAAAGATAAGTCTTGGTCTAGTTTAGAGATTGCCAGAGCTTTCCCCAAACTTCCACCTGCCCTGGGAAGTACAAGAGAATCCTTTGTAGAGATAGGAGCTAATCATGAGAGAGAGAGGCTGACTCTTTCCTTCAGTAGGACATTTTGGTATCAGACTTGTGAAATGGGGCCTCAGTGCCTTGAACATGTGTTTGGGAGAAGTGAAAAGTTTAAGAAGGCTGATCCAGAGTGGATTTTCTGCAAGGAAGATGGATTTTGCTATGGTGATCCTGCTGAAAGATCCTTCAAGAAAATGCCTCTCTCCCAAAGAGCCAGCATGGGGATTTGAGTCACACAAAGGGTGGAAATTGGAGAAATTTCAATAATCAACATGGGAGAGCTTTAACTTAAGTAAGAGATATTTAACCCTTTCTCCCCTCTGATCAGCAATACACTGAAGAAGAAAGATTCCCAGAAGAGGAGGGAAGAGTTCAGAGACATAAAGAAAGCATAGAAAACCAGCCCATGGCCACTTTCCAGGGCAAGTTGATGAATCAGGCATGGAAATTGATGGGGAGGATAAGTAATACACTGGAAAAGTGATTAAAGTTTTAAAATGTACTGAACTGAAATATTAATATCTGAAAGAGCTTGGGAATCTATAAGATCAATATGAGAAGTTTTCATAGAATGGGAAATGGGGGTCAGACATGGTCAAAGGCAATGACTATAGAAAACTAATGATGTTTCTACTCACTGGATTAAGATTGTGCAAGAAGTGGTTACATTTTATTCGAGATGAATGATTAAATTAAAAACATTATTGTCCTGCCTGATACAGTATCCAAAGATACACTAATGAAGGACAGTTGCTTCTATTTACCAAAGAATTTTCAGCTTTGCAACTTTAGTTTTATTTCTATATACTTACATGGAAGGAAGCATGGCCACAGCATAACACTGAGTGAAAACACACACACACACACACACACACACACACACACACATACACACACAAAGAAATGGTCTTATTTATGTAACTAAAACTGCATGATTATATGTTTGCATACATTTTCTATATTTATCTCTCACATGCTCAGAAGTCTGAAGCCAGAGGTTAACAGTGGTTATTAGGATTACGTGGGAGTGAAGGGATACTGAATGTTTGCTTTATATGTGTTGTTTCCATTTTGCATAACACAAACATATGACTTTTGAAAGTGAAAAAATGATATTTTTTTAAAAACAGAAAAATAAGCTCAAAGGCATTGTTCAGGCAATGGTCTCTATTCTGCATGCAGGTCTCTTCAGACACTAGTGAAAGTCATGACTTCATTCTCACTAGAGATACAAACAAAAATTCAATAACAAAACATGCCTTACACCTTATTAATCCCATAGCAGCCCAGTTTCTTCCTATGTGCTTCCTGCTTCCTGCTCACATTTGGCTTTCACATACATTAATGTAGTAGATGTGATCTTTGGCTAATCTGGGGTTCTCTATTTTTAAAACGCGAAATCAACGCTACAATTTCCCATGGTGGTAGTGGATATATCAACCCAGATCTCCTGAACTGCAGGCAGATTCTTTACCATCTGAGCCACCAGGGGAGCCCAGGAGATATATAAATGTCTCTAGGGCCCCCATAAGTATACCCACATTGGATGTATACGAGCACAAAGTGACAGAGGCATGGTCATATGAATGGGCCATCTTCTTCCTAGATCTTTAATTCTACTACAAAGAATTTCTAAAGAGAGTTTGTGGCACTTTCTTCTCTGTATAATTTTCAAACCAGATATAGTTTTATCTGTCCGTGAGTGTTACTCTAAGGTCTTGTCCAAAATCAGGGCTTCCCAGTATTCTCAGACACTGCAGAGGCGCTCTGGTGCCGTTGCTGTGGACTGACTGAGCACAGCACAGGCAGAGTGAGTGGGCTCCCGTGCCTTCCCTCTCTTTTCACTTCAGGGTCTCCACTTTTCTCCAGTTCAGTTCAGTTGCTCAGTCATGTCCAACTCTTTGCAACCCCGTGGACTGCAGCACGCCAGGCCTCCCTGTCTGTCATCAACTCCCAGAGTTTACTGAAACTCATGTGCACTGAGTCGGTGATGCCATCCAACCATCTCATCCTCTGTCGTCCCCTTCTCCTCCTGCCTTCAATCTTTCCCAGCATCAAGTTCTTTTCAAAAGAGTCAGCTCTTCACATCAAGCTGGCCAAAGTATTGGAGTTTCAGCTTCAGCATCAGTCCTTCCAATAAGTATTCAGGACTGATTTCCTTTTGGATGGATTGGTTTGATCTCTTTGCAATCCAAGGGACTCTCAAGAGTCTTCTCCAATACCACTTTTCTTGGATCTAGTATTAAAATCTCTTTTAATAAGTTGATGAAAAGGGGAATCAACTATTTACACTTTTATGAAAGGAAATTCAAAAGTCTTATNGGGGGGGGCGCTTTATTGGACCTGGGGTCATGATAGAGCAGTGGCTGCTGTTGTGTTGGATTTCACTGCTGTGTATGACAAGGCGCGCACTGCTAATCAGGAGTGGTGATCCTTTGGTGCTTTTGGAATTTTTTAATAAATAAAGATCAAACTAACTGGGAAAAAATCAGCTTTTAGTACAGAAAGGTAGCCAGGTGTCTGGGATTGAATAGTGGTGAAATTAGGGTGAAAGAACAAAAACTGCCACAAGGCGTTCCGGAAGAGGCGAGCCCTGCCAGCGAGGCGGCCACTCGCGTCTCTCGTTTTCACTGGCATGGTCAGGGCTTGACGATACCTATGCATCTCTGTTGGGATGGTTGAAAACTTTAATTCTGTTGCCTTTCGCTCTGATAGAGACTGACTTACCTTTTTTCTTTCTTTTTCTCCTAAACACTCAGACGTCGAGGCTTCTGTCCTGTTGGGAAGTTGCTGTGGGCATGCCCTTTTCTGGTTCCTGTTGCTGTTTGTGCAGGCCGTGTTCCAGGGCCACCTTTTTGCTGTTCCTCATGCTCTGTTTCGATAGCAGTTCTAAGTAAACGCATGGCCCTGTTTTAGAACCTGTGTATGTTTCAAGAACCCTTTTCTTAAATGCAATTAGCATGTTAAACAAATGTGCGTTCGTATTTAGGGGCTANGTGAGTTTGAGTGAACTCTGGGAGTTGGTGATGGACAGGGAGGCCTGGCATGCTGCGATTCATGGGGTCACAAACAGTGACACGACTGAGTGACTGAACTGAACTGAGCTGAAACATTTTTTATTAACCGTTTACTATGTCTAAGGTTCCGGGGGAGCCTGGTGGGCTGCCGTCTATGGGGTCACACAGATTCAGACACGACTGAAGTGACTTAGCAGCAGCAGCATGTCTAAGGTTCAATGTAAGGTACTACAAATCTTTTATTAGATCATTTCATAGATTTCTTGTATATACTTCTAAATAGTTTATATCATCTGGCACTCTAATTTCTTGTTTATTCGCCTTTCTTTCCCACCTCTCTGAACTCCTTGAGGGCAAAATTTGGAATTTATTCATCTTGTGCTTCCAGCAGGTAATGTACCATGTGGCTCCTGATGGGTGCTCATTAAAGCGTGCTGCCTACACAAGTGGAGGAATGATAAATGACAGTGACAGACATGTATCAAAGAACTGTGGTATAAGAATGGAAGAAATGCTAAATAATATGCTAATTGTCTGTAGGTAGGAAGGGCATAGAAAAGTCATTATAGGGACAGTGATGGTTTTCTTCTAAAATGTTAATCTGGAGGCATTTTTTTTAAGTTTATTTTTCTTAGTTCGGGGGCAAACTAAATATCTGTCTAGAGAGTTACCAGGAAAAATTAATGCCAATAGATGTCTGAAGGCAAAAAAAAAGGCAACCCAGGAGAATAAGCCACAGGAAATGAAGACAGCTAATTCAAAGAAGAGTTGTTACTTCTTTTTCCTTTTACTTGATACAGATGATCATGGGCCCTTTATTCATATCTATGCAGGAATGCCTGTCATCCAGCCAGGCAGCCCTGCTAATCTGGGCCAATATGAAAGTTCCCCTTAGTAACTGAATATACGTAAGAATACGGTAACTGTGAACAAGCTTCCAGCCTTTTGGTCAGAATTAAGTTGGTCTTAAATTTTAGAAACTTTAAGTGTGGTGTTTCTCAACTCTTTTCAGTCCTAGAATGGACTGAAATATTGTTAACAATTTCTAATATTCCCTTTCTAATTCTAAAATGAAGTTCATAAGTAATAAAACCTACCTCACAAATAATTTATACACAATTTAAAGGGTTCATAATAAAAATATGTCAGTAGGTAAAAGCTTGGGCATGACCATACTAAAGGATACAGTAAAATGCTGACTGGGAAACATTTCATTGCTGAAATGACAGCTGCAAATGCAGGCCTGCACAGGCATGGTGGTGCTGTCAGTGACATTGATGTCCAGATGGATCTGGGTTAGTATCCTTCCTAGAAAACTGAAGGTACAGTCAAAGCTTTGAAAGATCCCTATGTATAAAAGATCGTTACTGGACTCAAGAAATTATAAGCAGGGCTTTCCCTTCTGTGAACGTCCAGTGGAAAACTTGAAAGCCATGTGAAAAACCAGGATAATTTTTTTATTGTGAAGGACCATCCTGAGTACTGCAGGACATCTGCCTTTTCTTATTCCTGCCCACTAAATGCCAGTATTTTCACCTTTTCCAAAATCAACGGGGAAAGCAAAGGTCCCTTGCCTCAGCAGTTTCCAAAGTCTTCCTCCAGGGGGCAGTACCAACCCTGCTGACAACCAAAGCCTTCAGAAAGGGCTTCTATACATTCTGATGCCTTTCTTTGTTTCTGTCTTTTGCTCTTTTGAAAATGCAAAGGGAGATAATGGAATTAAGAACCCCCAACTAACTCAAGAAGTTCTTTCCTTAGCTCCTCTGTGTTTGCTCCTTTCTTTGCTTTCACCCATGTTGTTTCTTCATTGATCATAGTTCTTCCAAGGACATGTAGCAAATCATCAGATTGCAGTTCCATCTCCTTCATTAGATAAAGAACTTCTTACTCTGTCCTTTCACTTTCGTCTTTGTGTCCTCAAAGCCTGGCAGTGGATCTGGCATAGAATCAATGTTGTTGGATGATTAAATGAAGAAGGCATGCTACTGACTACTAAGCATTCTCCAAGGAAGTCATTTTTTAAAAGTCCAAAATTTATCATTGAAATTAAATGATTATTTTACAGTAGAGAATAAACATAGCACCTCTCAAAATTAAAGATTAGGTAACCTATCTCCTAATATGTCAATTGAGCAAAACTGGAAATGAGAATAATGGATGGAAAGTGATACACAGGTTCATTTAAATGCTGGGAACATAATTCCAAAAGTATGGCATAGAACACACTAACTTTTGATATATCTTATCTTTTTATATTAATTTTTATTGGCATATAGCTGTTTTATGATGTTGTGTTAGTTTCTGCTGTATAGCAGAGTGAATCAAAGTGAATCAGCTATATGTATACATATATCCCCTCTTTTTTGGATTTCCTTCCCATTTATTTAGGTCACAACAGAGCAAAGAGTAGAGTTTTCTGGGCTATACAGTAGGTTCTCACTAGTTCTCTATTTTATACATAGTAGTGTATATATGTCAATCCCAGTATCCCAATTCATCCTACCCTACATTCCCCCAGTATCCATACATCCATTCTCTACATCTGTGTCTCCATTTTTCCTTTGCAAATAAGTACATCTGCATCATTTTTTTTTAGATTCCACATATAAGTGATATTGATGCATCTTATCTTTAAAATCCAATATCCCACTGGTACTTAAAGTATATTAAAGAATTTTCTGAGAAGTTTATAACACCATGAAAATAGACAAGGTGTATCCCTTGGCATCTGGACAAGAATAGGAAATAACCAATCTGATCAGTCATCCATCTGGTAGGTCCATACATCCATCTATTCACTCTGCCTCTTTGAATATGTTATAGGTTAGATACTCTGTTTTCCAAGCTATCTACCGGGAATCTGAGAAGAATATGATGTGATTTCTATTTCCAAAAGGCAGAGTCCTCTAAACATAACAAGGCCACAGTGTGGTGTAAGATAGAAGCTCACACTGCTGTGGCAGCCTGGAGAGCCACCATTTGCCTTGGGCTGATTTTTAGAGGCTTCACACAGGAGTAAATAAATACTCATGTTTGCTTTGGAGGCTAATGGTGTGGGAGACATGGAAAGATGCACTTTTTAGATCACTGTACATGAGAGGATGATTTACCCAGATGTGAGGAGTATGGCCAACTGACAGCTGTTGGTACATCCAGGATTCATCCCTGAATTGGAGCAAAGGTCATACTCTTCCTGAAACAATGACTGAGCAAGGTGGTGGTACAAGGGGCTAGCTATTTCCCATTCAGACAGACCTCCTCTGGTGACCAGTTTTGTCCTGGAGTTTCCACTGGGTTGGTGAAGGTTGAAGCATTTGCGTAGTAACCAGAGAGCTCCTTACCCAACTCTGTTCTTGCCTTTTTTCTTTCACGCATGTTACTCTGTAGTAAGCCTTTTGCATTTCTAACTCCATCCTTACATGTGCTTTTGGGAGGACCCAACTGCCTCCAGTGGGAAAGAGTTTGGTATAAGAACGGTATTTCAGGCAAAAGGAGTAACCTGAAGACAGACACAGAGGTATACAATGTGGCCTGGTCAGTAAATAGGAATAAATTTGATGTGGGTAGGGAATAGGAAGTGAGGATGCTTCAGTCTAGATCCAGAAGGTGAGACACCTAGAATGTAAAGGATCTGGCAATGGACTTTCTCTTGAAAGAAAAAGGGAGCCATTATAAACTATTTTAAGAGAAGCAAGGCATTTCCAGTGCAAAGTAGACAGTGAATAGAGCAGGAGATGCAAAGAATCCTTGTGTCCAAATTTTGTCAGAGTCTCTCTGTTCACTATTTATTTGCAAAGCAATACTTCTTTTTCTTACTTTTTCAAATCACTTCTTCATAAAACTAGGTTATTTAGATGGGACATTAGTGCTTCATGTCTCACATAAAGAAAGAAAGTATGCCTACATTACATAGAGGAGAGAAATTTTATCTCCCTGCTTTTAGACCAAATAACAGTGAATGTCCTACAGGATCATCAGAATCCAGGTCATATTAGTGACACCTTCAACGCTGCTGTTCTTGGGGCTAATTTGAAGTTATTTCTCTTCCTTTATATTTGCTCACTATCTGAATCCCCCACCCTTTCTGAGTCAGTTCTTAAATGTTTTCCAACTTGTATTTGTAAAATACTTGGTCTGCTTTCTCATCTTTTTTGGGATGCATTTGGATCATTTACCATTTATAGATAAATTTGGGTTTCACCATTGATTTTTTTTTTTCCTTTTTCTGTGTATGGATTTACGTAGACATTATTGACTTCCTTTACCAACATTCTTAACTGAAACATTATGACCAGGCTTATTAAGTGTTTGCTATTAGATACTTTGTAGGAATGGGATATATTATTTCTCTTTACCACATTAAAAAATTGATTTAAAGAATAGAATTTAGCAAAGCAAGGTAACTTTGAAATGTGCTTTTTTGTGTATTTGTATTAATATCCAATGAATAATTTCAAAGGTTCAACTTGATGATCCATCTCTTCAAGCTATATCTACTTAAGTCTAGAGTCATTACATCACCTGCTTCCCTTATGCCATTGATTTATGTTTCTTTCAAACTGCTGAGATTGGGCAGTATCATTTATTTTTATATGACATACTCTGCACTATGAAACAGAGTTTCAGAAGGTAATGGTACAAATACCTATAATGCAATATAGAATTGCTTACTCACCTGAGTGATTCAGTAACATATCCATTAACACTTGTCTGGGGTTCTCATAATACTGAAAGAGAATGAAAGGTTTTAATCAGTCTTTTTTTTTTGTAGCAAATAAGTCAGGGCAATTTCCAGGTAAGACTAGTATTCAGATACCATAATGTGTTTGCATTTAATGTTGAGAAACACAAAAGAGTTTTTAGAATTTTCTTAGGGNAAAAAAAAAAAAAGGCTCTTTTTGGAGATATTTGTTTGAAGACTTCAGTCCCATACACAGTGGTGAAACCAATACCAGGTCCGAGGCATTTCACCCTCAGATCAGCGTGTTCCACGTTATGGCACTAATCCTCTCTTTGACTGATGACTTCATTGTTAGTATCACCTCTTTCTTTCAAGGTCTGGGATCCTGAATATTTCTGGTCAAAGTAATTCTGAGCAGTGTGTGCAGAGAATCTGGGAGTCAAGGCCATAGCTGCTCACTAATACCATCTCCGATTTCAGTAGAGACTTTGGTCACATTGGTAGAACAGATACTCTCAGCTTTCAGCCAATTTCCTAATGAAAACATTTATATTGTGAGGGTATGTGTCTATTTCCAATTGCATTATAGGTTCATAATGTTGTCCAAGAGACAATCATATTTTGCCATCAATTCTAACAACCATAATTTAGGGAGATACATTTGGTGTTTTTATGAATTTTAGAGATAACATAAAAGAATCTATAGCTCACCATCTGTTTGGTAAAACATTAAATGTATTCCAAATATTAACTTTCCAGTCACAATTTTAGAAGGCATATAAATTAGTTGTCTTATGCAATTTAAAAGTCTTAGCATTAATGACATATCAGCAAAACCATTATAAGCAGAGGTGGGAATGCAAGACACTTCCAATGCAGTTGAACAAACAGCAAAATTAAAATCACAACAAAAATTCTCTGAATAAGTGAAAAATCTATTCTCATGCTAACCCTATTGAAACAGACAGGTTTCAATGCATTTTTCTCCATTTGGCTTAGTGCTTTGATCTCATTTCAGTGTTTAATTGGTTACATGCTACCGTAATGAATAAGCTAGGGATTTGATTTTTCACTAAACCCCATTAATCTGGAAGAATTAAAAGTTTGCATGAACCGAAGGTATTTTAAAACTGACAACTCTATACAAAAGAAGTTACCTAAGTAGTTTGACCTTTCACTGTTGTTTGAGATTGTTAATCCCAAGAGTGAAAATAAAAGTGAGAAGAGGGATCAAAGGTAAAACTTGAGAAGGGAAGAAGGAAACACAAGTAGAAAAAGAGAAAGTCAGAAAGAAGAAATGTCATTTGATCAACATTCTGGGATAAAGTATATAGATCAAGGAAACATGGAACATATCATTAAAAGGGTCCAATAAAAATGGCAAAGAATAACAGAAGATTCTGCCAATTATTGTGACTGAAGTGAGTCTATAGAATCACACTGTTCAACACAATCAACTCACAACTGAAACAACAAAGACCCTGAAAAATGTTCTTTTGTCTGAGATCAAACAATCATTAGCAGGGCTGGAAACTCTAAACTCTTGGTGCCTAGTTCAGGGTTCTGGACTGAAAATCAAGAAATATAAGGAGAGGAGATGCAAGTAATATTGGTTTATTTAAATAAATATGCCAAATAAACTGTTGGATGATAGTTGGAAGTCCTAAGAAAATAAAAAAATAGCAGGTATAGAAAATTTAAAACCTCAATAAAAGGACATCTACAACATAAAGTTACAATTTCATTACTTGCTAGGATGACAACTTGATCTCAGAGGCAAACATGCTATTATTGCAAATTAATAAGTCAGCTAAAACAGATTTTTAATTTAGAAAATGCTCTTGGTCTGATTTACAACTTCACATAGCCGGGTATGATTGAAAAACTACCAGAGAACACATTCTACACTTGAGTCTTTTGTAAGATCTGTACCATTTCAGCAAAATGATTTATCCTTCCTCAGCTTCCAATAATTCATCTAAAATTAATGATTTGGGTTAGCAGACTTTTAAATTCCTCCTCCACTTTTACTTCCTAGAAATTAAATTAGTATATAAGTAAACTTCTGATTCTTCGAGATTTAATGCGTTCCTTCTTTCCAGGAAACAACAACAACAACAGCAACAACAAGCTCAAACTTTAAAGCTAAAATATAACACTAAGCATATCTTTCTCAGCTTCTAATAACTCATCTATTTTCCATGTCAAAATGTAGTACAGTCCTGTAATAGTCTGTAATATTTCAACTCTTCAAATAAAAGGGTGTGTTGGTATAATGGGTTCAACTATATCATATGTTAAATCCTCTGTGATTTGAATGAAAAACTGAAGTATGGTCCTTTCCATGTTATAAGGCTTTGACTCTGGATTCATTTGTCCACTATGCCACCATAAATGAGTTTAAATGTGTAAAAATAATAGGTAAAAATATCACTCTAATGTTCGGTTATGACCATAACAAGGGTGAAAATATTTAAGAAAAGAATATAGATATATTTTGTTCAAGTAGGCAAGAGAGTGCTGGGATTAAATAATTGGACCTGAATCTCTTTCTAAAGTAGAATAAGTCTTTGCTTTTCATTCCAGCATTCACCGTTGTGGCAAATAACAAAGACTCAGGTCAATAATTATTCAAAAGACATTTGAGTTTTGAATTTTTGTATCTGTTTGCCAAATATTAAATTTGATTATATTTAGGTATCATGAAAACATGGCAGATTTAGCAGATAAATAATATTCTTACACATATGAAAATTGTTGTAATGGGATCTGATGAATCTTCTATCAATGACACGATGGTGTATAACTGTTATACCTAATTATTTATAGTTTTATCTAAAGTTATAAATAAATTTTTTACCATGCTTCACATTTTAAATGTTGAAATGATAAATTCTGGTACTTTATTATTATGTTTAGAAAGAATATAAATATTTAATTTTAACAAACTTGTTAAATTTGCTAAAGAATAATATACAATTTCCAAGAAATGTTCATTTTGAATAACGTTATGATGTCTTCATTTTAAAAAGTACAAAAATGTAGCATATTTCAGCAAATAATTTCAAAACATAGTAATTTACATTGCTTTAAAGGATATTTTCCTATGGATTGTGGTAATAAAGAGCAAGAAATTCAATTGTAATTGTCAACCTTTATGTATATTAAAAGCTTTCCACTTCCATCAGTGATGACCACAGGATACACGCAGTTATTGATTGTAAGCTATTTGTCCAAGATGGATTAATGGTTTCTTCTCCCGTAAATATAAATATTTCAACCTAAGCTCATCAAAACTTCAAACTTTTAAACAATCATTAACAAGATCCAATTCCATTCACCCAACTACCACTCTTCCCCAGAGAATTCCTGGAATAGCTCCTTGGGGAATAAGAACTAAACTGATTAACAATAACTTAAACAAAAGCATATTAATTACTTTACACATCCTGACACAACTGAGTTGTTCAATAACATAATTTTATTGACTTTTATTTAACCAGAACACTTCATAGTTTACTTTTATTAGTGAAGTTAAAATATCTGCTGGCTGCCTTAAAATAAGCATGGGCAGAATCAACTCATCTGCCTTTTCTCCTACTCAGTATATAGTTTGCTATCAGATGAATAATCTTATCCATATTAACTAAGCTATGTACTGAGTTTGTCAGAAAAAAATTTATTTAGANACTTTTATTAGTGAAGTTAAAATATCTGCTGGCTGCCTTAAAATAAGCATGGGCAGAATCAACTCATCTGCCTTTTCTCCTACTCAGTATATAGTTTGCTATCAGATGAATAATCTTATCCATATTAACTAAGCTATGTACTGAGTTTGTCAGAAAAAAATTTATTTAGATCCTTTCATGTGTTAGACCTTTTACAATAAAACATGAATTACTGATTTTTATTTTCTATTTAATGACAAATATTAGATTAATTTAGCAGCAAAAGTTTGACATATATAAACACACATATATATATGTAGAGATCTATGTGTGAACATATGCTTGTTATAGGGGAAAAGCCACAAACTCAACATGGTGTCACTTGTGTTAAAGCCCATGATACCAAACCTATTTTTAATACTTAATCTACTTGCAGTTTTTACCTTCCCTAGATATGCAATCTTAATCAACCAGATTCGAATTTTCTGGTCAGCACTAGGAAGTAATCTGTCACTTGGAACCTCTCCATTCCCTAGAGGGAGAAAAGGAAATATACATGATTAAAAACAAAATGAAAGAAAAAATCCTCTCCATTTCCTCTCCCCCCAAAATAAGATGTATTGGTTCAAAATAACCCTTCCTTTTCTCTTGCTCATACACCTTCCTCACCCCACCCTCTTTCTATAATAGTCTTTTATTGTGTATTGCTCCTCTGAGTACCCTTCTAGTTGCTAGATAAGATGCTGCCTAATTTGTGAATCAACTTACAAAGTCAATTAGAGGTGCATATTTACTTGGCTGAATTTTTATTTTACATACTCATACATTAATATATGTAATATATTCACTAATGTATTTTAGATATAAATTGATATTCAAAGACATACAAGATAAGAATTAAAAAGTATTTCTCATAAAGCTTCATAATCAGAACACAGACTTGACCTTGGGTTGAGATCTGAGGGCACTCCTGGTACTGGAGGACTCATGTGGCCAACAAGTACCCTGAAACTAGACAAAACTTCATTTAAACAATGTCAACCACAGGTCTTTCATTTTCACAAATATCTTGAGAAAATAATGACTTGTTCCAATATTTATAATCATAGTACTCATTGATCCTGTGACTCTGAATGAGTTGCTATAAATTCAGTTAAGTTTCTAAGCTGTGTCCGACTCTTTGTGACCCATGGAGGGCAGCACGCCAGGCTTCCCTGTCTATCACCAATTCCCAGAACATATTCAAACTCATGCCCATTGAGTCAGTGATGCCACCCAACCATCTCATCCTTTGTCATCTCTTTCTCCTCCAACCTTCAATCTTTCCCAGCATCAGGGTATTTTCCAATGAGTCGGTTCTTCACAACAGGTGGATTAAGAATTGATTTTTCGGCTTTAGCATCAATCCTTCCAATGAATATTCAGGACTGGTTTCTTTTAGGATGGACTGGATGGATCTCCTTGCAGTCCAAGCCTCTCAGAGTCTTCTACAACTCCACAGTTCAAAAGCATCAGTCCTTTGGCGCTCAGCTTTCCTTATAGTCTAACACTCACATCCATACATGAATACTGGAAAAATCATAGCTTTGACAAGATGGACCTTTGTTGGCAAAGTAATGTCTTTGCCTTTTAATATGCTGTCTAGGTTGGTCATAGATTTTCTTCCAAGGAATAAGCGTCTTTTAATTTTAAGGCTGCAGTCACCATGATTTTGGAGCCCCCCAAAACAGTCTCTCATTGTTTCCATTGTTTCTCCATCTATTTGCCATGAAGTGAAGGGACCAGATATCATGATCTTACTTTTCTGAACGTTGAGCTTTAAGTCAACTTTTTCACTCTCCTCTTTCACTTTCATCAAGAGGCTTTTTAGCTCTTCTTTGCTTTCTGCCATAAACGTAGTGTCATCTCATATCTGAGATTATTGATATTTCTCCCAGCAATCTTGATTCCAGCTTGTACTTCCTCCAGCCCAGTGTTTCTCATGATGTACTCTGCATACAAGTTAAACAAGCAGGGTGACAATAGTACAGCCTTGACGCACTCCTTTCCCGATTTGGAACCAGTCTTATGTTCCATGTCCAGTTCTAACTGTTGCTTCTTGACCTGCATATAGATTATACATACATATAATGCATATAGACCTGCATTCTCAGGAGGCAGGTCAGGAGGTCTGGTATTCCCAACTCTTTAAGAATTTTCCACAACTTGTTGTGATCCACAGAGTGAAAGGCTTCAGTACAGTTCAGTTCAGTTCAGTTCAGTCACTTAGTCATGTCCGACTCTTTGCGACCCCATGAATCGCAGCATGCCAGGCCTCGCTCTCCATCACCATCTCCCGGAATTCACTCAGACTCACATCCATCGAGTCAGTGATGCCATCCAGCCATCTCATCCTCTGTCGTCCCCTTCTTCCCCTGCATTCAATCCCTCCCAGCATCAGAGTCTTTTCCAGTGAGTCAACTATTTGCATGAGGTGGCCAAAGTACTGGAGTTTCAGCTTCAGCATCATTCCTTCCAAAGAAATCCCAGGGCTGATCTCCTTCAGAATGGACTGGTTGGATCTCCTTGCAGTCCAAGGGACTCTGCTTTATGGTCCAACTTTCACATCCATACATGACTACTGGAAAAACCATAGCCTTGACTAGACGGACCTTGTTGGCAAAATAATGTCTCTGCTTTTCAATATGGTATCTAGGTTGGTCATAACTTTTCTTCCAAGGAGTAAGTATCTTTTAATTTCATGGCTGCAATCACCATCTGCAGTGATTTTGGAGCCCCNTGCAGTTTATAGTTATAAAGGCTACTGAGATGTTACCTAGTCTTTCCTGGATCTGTGGCAACTGGAAATTGGTGTCTACCACTAGGCTTCTCTTGTGGCTCAGATGATAAAAAATCTGCCTGCAATGCAGGAGATGGGGTTTGATCCCTGGGTCAGAAAGATCCCCAGAAGAAGGAAATGGCTACCCAATCCAGTATTCATGCCTGGAGAATTCCATGGATAGCGGAGCCTGGTGGGCTACAGTCCATGGGGTCACAGAGAATCAGACACAACTGAGCAGCTAACAAACACATAGAGAAGAAATTTGCTTTTTAAAAGTCCCTGCCTCCCTAAATATCTCGCCTATCAACTCCTCAGTTATAAGAACTGATTTACCATATTAAAAAAACTAAAGAGACCACCTTCCTGAAAACAGATAATACTCTATTTCAAAATGCTTCTGCTCAATAAATGCTTGTGGATTTTGATTGTGAAAATCAAGTAAACTAATCTGAAGTTGCTAGTGGCAGTGTTGTTGGTGGTAGGAGCAGGTAGAAAAACATCTATTAGTGCCCTGAAGAGCCAGGATAACTGGGAGGATCTAATTATACAACAGAGGCCTAAGATTACTGATGGGATGTAAAAAGAGAAGCAGGAGGAAGAGAGGGAAAAAGTGCTCACAGAACTCTGGCTACTTTCATTCCGAAGCCCTGGGCAGATAGCTCTTTAAAGTATTATGAATATACAAGTTCATTCTTGCCTCCTTGACTTTGCGTATTTCGATTCCCTTCTTAGATTCTTTTCTGTCTGGCCAAAACATTACTCCTTCTCCTGGTTTCAGTCCACATTTCCCCTTCTTTACAGTCTTTGTTAACTTTTTGAGACAAATTTTTTGCATTGTTTTAATTTTCACCTGATGATAATAGCAAAATTCAAACAGATTCTTAGTTTGAGTGAAATGGCTATTACATAAATAACATGACTTTTTAAAGCATCTCCTATAGTGACATAGGGTAATACATGTTAGTGTAGTCAAAAATTATAAAAACAATATGGTCAGTGAGGAATGATTAGCAAACAAGTGTTCATTAAAATATTTATAGTCCATTGCCTGTGTCAGTAAAGAAAACTTTCAATACTTGTAAAAAGTCACCATAAAGTCCAGAAATCTAGGAATCAGTGCATCTGTGATTGGAAGGAATACTATCATTTCATTCAACCATCCTGCCAGTAAGTGAATCCCCTAGTCTACATTTCTGCCAGGTGAACATTCGGGCAATACTGGGTCTCTCGGCTATTCTCCTTAGAGACTAACCTGAGAAATGTCACAGTCATACACAGAACGACATCAGAACAAATTTTGAATTCTTCCTCTCATAGGAAATAATGTGACTCACCACACATACTGTGAAAGAAATGTGAAACAAATCATTTAACAAAATTCAACACTGTTCATTGGTGACTTACACTTTTAAATCATACATTTTGTACAGATTTTCATAAACAACTTTAATAAACTTTTTACTGAATAATTAAATGTAACTGAATTAACTTCAGTCCTTACTCAGAGTAGAAAAATAGGTGATAATAAAAAAAAGAAACAGAACTAGAAAAAAAGTAGCATAAAAAATTTACAAACAGAATCCTTAACTAAACAGAATTGAGAGACCTGAAGAGGGAGATTTCACACCTTTTGACAAGAGCAGCGCCCACAGGAAGAAGAAATTCTCTTCTATCCTGGTAAGGACTCAGCCAATGAAAAGCCATGGACTCTGTTTTTCTCTAGCCTTCCCAACTTCCTTTTCCTCTCTATAAAAATATCCTCCTTCCCTGGCTGTTCAGGAACTTACAAGTGACTCATCATGGCTGAGATCACAAATTATAATTCTCTGATTCCCAATAAACTCATCTTTACTGGAAAAATCTCTGACAATCTATTTCAAGTCAACAGTGGTAATGTATACTTGTTGGTAATGTTGAAGAAAGGTCATGGAATTCTGGATATATATACACTGATATTTATGATGACCCCATTCTTTATGACATCAAAACAATGTTTTCCTTACTATTTCAAACAAATCTACTTGTCTTCACTATTGTCAGACAAAACACAATGTATACTATGAATGTTTCATGGAAATGCTACATTTAGTAATATCAGTCTTTTAAAAATATCATTTTTTAAAATCTTTTCCACGCAAAGATCTGATTTGGAGAAAATGTAGGAAAATGTATTTTTATGGAGAAATAGTAATCTAGAATCTAGTAACAGTTTAAAAGGTATTTTATCAGTTTCAGTGCTCAAATTACAGGTGATGAACAATCTGTAGTAACCCATGTAATTCCAAAGAGAATTTTAGAAATTGTTTTTTATTACAATTTTGTTTCCCTACTTTCTTCATGTATATGTTCTAGGTCTTCAGGGCTCTCTTGTGCTTATTATTATTGTTACTACTAATGCAATCAAAGTACTTCCCAAAGAAGCCTTTTACTCTCCAAGTAGTAGTAGGCAATCCACAGGCATTTTCCAGACTTAAGAGTGCCAACACCTCTTTGTGCCTGACAAGTCAAGGAACTCCCCTCTCATGATTGAGAATCAACTAGATATAAAAAGAGTTAAGTGGATTAAGATGCTTATTCACTGAATTTAGCAACTGGGACTATTATTCCTTTACTGATCACAAGGCTCATGCATAAGCTACCACACATAATTACTCTGGAGAGACTCTTGATAAATCATTAGTCCCGGGCATACTAGAATCACATCACTCTCCGAGGACTTCACTAGATTCCTATGGCCCTTACCACAGAATTACATGGAACTATTTGCTGTGTTAGTCTAAAATGGTTTAATGACCACATCTCTACTGACAGCAGGTACACTGTGGTCAGCATGGCTTTTGATATTTCTAAGCATTACTGATTCAAATGTGATCTGCTGAGTTCACAGAAAAGTAGAGAAAGCTGTTTTTCTGGAATCCTTATCATTTCATATTTAAAATTATATATTATTTATAGTTCTGTTCATCCCAGATAAATGTGTGTACCTTATCATATATGCCTGAGCCTAGAATATAACTCACAAAAATAATCCTCAAATAGAGTTGTTGACAGATAAATTATGGAAATAGGGAGCAATGGACATTTTGGAACATTTTTAGTATGACGGTTAACAACCACACATGTTATTTATCTTGCTTTTCAGTGTCAGATGGAAAATATTTCATTCCGAGTAATGGTACTCATGACAAGAAGCAAGATTTGAAAAAAAATTGTGGCTATTTTCCTGCTGAGTCCTAAAAGTTGGAAATAATGATGGAAATATTAAAAATGGAAAAAGATAAAGAGAAAGAGGAAAACTGACTACTGCAACTCAGCTTTTTGTTATAGATTCATGACAAGGAGATACACAAAGAACATTTTAAAATAGAATTTTGGGAGGAGAAGTTTGCAGCTCTATTCTAAAGAGGACTTACCCTTGATTAATCTTAGTTTAGAAACTTTTTGACTCTAGATGATGTATATTTGCTGCTCTCTAAATCTCAGTAAAGTATGATCAAGGATGATGTTGATATACACAAAGAAGTGAAATTCTTAACCATGATAATTATCTGAGAGCTTACCTGTGCCAGGCACATGCTCAAATTTAATATCAATCTTTAATTTCATATTGCACCAACTGATAATTGATGTGAAGAAGAAACCAAGGATTAAAGAATTTATCTGACTTGGGTAAGAGCGGATAAGCCAATGCATTTCAGAAATGATAGAGTCATGTCCTTATCCTCACATTCCAAATTTTATGGTTTTTATAGGAAAAATATTAAGTATGAGCAACTAGCTATGTCCAGAATAGTGCTCAATATTGTCCCATGTGGGGCAAAAGTCATGGCTTATGAGCATTAAGACTCTATTCTGCCTTTTCTAGTAGTCATATATGGATGACCATAAAGAAGACTGAGCGCCGAAGAACTGAAGCTTTTGAACTGTGGTGCTGAAGGACTCTTGAGAGGCCCTTGGATAGCAAAGGAGATCAAACCAGCAATCCTAAAGGAAATCAACCCTGAATATTGGAAGAACTGATGCTGAAGTTGAAGCTCCAATACTATGGCCACCTGATGTGAAGAGTCAACTCACTGGAAAAAAAAACCCTGATGCTGGAAAGACAGAGGGCAGGTGGAGGAAGGGGGTGACAGAGAATGAGATGGTTGGATCACATCACCAATTCAATGGACACGAACTTGGGCAAACTCTGGGAGATGGTGGGGGAAACGGAGGCCTGGCATGCTGCAATCCATGGGATTACAAAGAGTCAGACATGACTTAGTGATTGAATATCAACAACAAAGACTCTACTCAGCAGGTACATGGTTAGAGTTCACATGCTCTGCTGGATCACTTGACTATGTGAAATGCCACCCAGAGGAGGCTAGCCACTACAACTATTGATGAGTGAAAATGGCTATCTGGGTGGAAGGGAAGGCTCTGTCTGTATTCTTGATGTAGATCCTCCATTAGCTCTGTGAACACTGTCTTCTAGTTATACACAAGCATACAGGTAAGTTGACTTACAATTGGTGGAGAAAGTGCAACTATAGCAAGGTCTGGTTTGGTGGAACTAAGGCAAGTGCTTACATGTTGCTGGCAAGCATGAAAATTAGTCAGTATTCCTCCCCTAGGAATCTGTAAGTCTCTGTATTGACGTAGACTAAAATAATTCCTAAGAGGACAGGGATTGAAACAGTTCCCATCCACTCTCTTTCCATCTGAAAATCAATATTGTTTTAATCCATCTGACATACCAGGGTATCCACCGGTGACACTAAATGACAGGAAGGTAATCAGGGATCTCAAGACGAACCTCAACATCAGGGAAATGTGGATGAGTGACCTATTAATAAGATGAACACTATGCCTTAGGACATCAGAAGGATGAGAGTAAAGTATAATTGACCTGGATCTACCCCTATCCAACTCAAGCACTCTAGAGGAGCTTTAGGGAGCTGAGTGAATGGTAAGAGTTCTAACACTTGGGACAGACAAGTGACCTGTCCAGCCCAGACTAAACATGACAGAGCTGGAAGGGGCTCTTTTGAAGATGGGTTGCCATCAAAGCTTGAACCAGTCAGCAGGAACCAACAGTAGTGGCTTGGATTAATTCTATTACAACAGGTATCGGGGATACTAAACTCCGTCCCCTAGTAGCTATGGTAGCAGCACAGCTAGAATAGGGCAAACTAACTGAACTGTCTAGCTATAGTCATTATACTGCAGCAAGTGGTGGCATTTTATGAAGCATCCAGTATTCCTGGTAGAGATTGTGTGCCTTTCAGCCAGGTGATGTTGTATTTGAGTCTGACTTTGTCAGTAAGGTAAATCGTCAGGACTAACTTCGTGGGCATGGATAAGCACTGGGCATGCTGAGACATCACATGCAAGGGGGTAATGAGATGGGGAATTGCACCCTATAATGTAGGAAGATGTGAACTTAGTGTCTTCATAATTTGGATATGAAGGGCTTATTTTGCTGCAAGCTGATAGATCTAGGGACATTAAGTTCCCAGTAAAGGTAAGTAAATGAAAACCATGACAGGTTTGCCAAGTGGCAGAGGTCCCATGAGCACTCTATATTTAAAAGATTATTATTTAACTCTATAAGCTGCATTGTATTTTAACAATATTTGGTTCTGTATAATATAATTTGTTTTGAGGGCAAGTTAATAAGTAACTTTTTTTTTTCCCTTCCAACCAAGTTAAATCACTAGAGGTGTGTCTCTAACAGATCTATCTTCACCAACATTTTAGAGGTGAGACACTAGACAGACTTAAGACAGATATTCATCATCCTGTTTGTTATATCCCTACAACCTCGATCAAGTTTAAGAACATTCCAAAATGCAGTGAATATTTTTATGTAAACTTTGACATGAATTCTTTTCCTGATGTGTACATATCTCAATAAAGAAATCATCTGGGATGGAAATCACAAATTATTGTCCCTGTGACAGATGTAAAGTGGAAAGTCACGAAAACTTGCCTTTCAATATGGCAGTGAACTTTCTGTTTTTCAGAATATTCACATTTTTATTTAAATTAAAAATCCTAGTGACAAAAATGTCAGAACAGGAATCAATTTAAATAATGAAACAAATATGAGTTTATTGCCATAGGAATATTAATAGCCATAATATTTCAATTTCACACATCCTTTCTCCCTAAAACCAAAAATATGTTGTCTTTCTGTGGAATTAGAGTGAAAGAATTTGTCACAGATGGTAGTGTGTTGCTCTTGAAAACAAAAAAAGTAGAAAGTAAATTATGGAAGTCAGGGTAAACATGATCCACTAGAGTCTGCTGAATTGTAGTTAAAATCCTAAATGCAGGAGCCAAAGCTTATCACCAGTGTTCTGAGAGCCTGAGGCCTATGGGGCTGAGAGTAAAACACTAGAGGACTTTGAGTCCTAATATGGTGGCAATGAAAGCTTCATCTGAAGGCTTGTCCCTATGGTCCTTTAAAATTACCGAGGGCTGTCTTCATTTATACATAATGTGCATGTCCCTGACTGAAAATTTTTCTCTGATGACACTCAATTTTTTTAAAATTTACTTATTTTAATTGGAGGCTAATTACTTTACAATATTGTATTGGTTTTGCCATACATCAACATGAATCCACCACGGGTACACACATGTTCCCCATCCTGAACCCACTTCTCTCTCCATACCATTCCTCTGGGTCATCCCAGTGCTGCAGCCCTGAGCATCCTGTATCCTGCATTGAACCTGGACTGGCAATTTGTTTCACATATGATATTATACATGTTTCAATGCCATTCTCCCAAATCATCCCACCCTTGCCCTCTCCTACAGAGTCCAAAAGACTGTTCTAGACATCTGTGCCTCTTTTGCTGTCTCGCATACAGGGTTATTGTTACCATCTTTCTAAATTGCATATATATGTGTTAGTAGGTAGTGACAACCCACACTAGTACTCTTGCCTGGAAAATCCCATGGACAGAGGAGCCTGGTAGGCTGCAGTCCATGGGGTCGCTAAGAGTTGGGCACGACTGAGCGACTTCACTTTTTACCTTCATGCATTGGAGAAGGAAATGGCAACCCACTCCAGTACTTTTGCCTGGAGAATCCCAGGGACGGAGGAGCCTAGTGGGCTGCCATCTATGGGGTCGCACAGAGTTGGACATGACTGAAGCGACTTAGCAGCAGCAGCAGCAGAATACTGTATTGGTGTTTTTCTTTCTGGCTTACTTCACTTTGTATAATAGGCTCCAGTTTCATCCACCTCATTAGAACTGATTCAAATGTATTCTTTTTGATGGCTGAGTAATACTCCATTGGGTATATGTACCACGGCTTTCTTATCCAATCATCTGCTGATGGACATCTAGGTTGTTTCCATGTCCTGGCTATTATAAACAGTGCTGCGATGAACATTGGGGTACATGTGTCTCTTTCAATTCTGGTTTCCTTGGTGTGTATGCCCAGCAGTGGGATTGCTGGGTCATAAGGCAGTTCTATTTGCAATTTTTTAAGGAATCTCCACACTGTTTTCCACAGTGGCTGTACTAGTTTACATTCCCACCAACAGTGTAAGAGGGTTCCCCTTTCTCCACACCCCCTCCAGCATTTATTGCTTGCAGACTTTTGGATCGCAGCCATTCTGACTGGTGTGAAATGGTACCTCATTGTGGTTTTGATTTGCATTTCTCTGATGATGAGTGATGTTGAGCATCTTTTCATGTGTTTGTTAGCCATCCGTATGTCTTCTTTGGAGAAATGTCTATTGAGTTCTTTGGCCCATTTTTTGATCGGGTCGTTTATTTTTCTGGAGTTGAGCTGTATAAGTTGCTTGTATATTTTTGAGATTAGTTGTTTGTCAGTTGCTTCATTTGCTATTGTTTTCTCCCATTCAGAAGGCTGTCTTTTCACCTTACTTATAGTTTCCTTTGTTGTGCAGAAGCTTTTAATTTTAATTAGATCCCATTTGTTTATTTTTGTTTTTATTTCCAGTATTCTGGGAGGTGGATCATAGAGGATCCTACTGTGATTTATGTCAGAGAGTGTTTTGCCTATGTTCTCCTCTAGGAGTTTTATAGTTTCTGGTCTTACATTTAGGTCTTTAATCCATTTTGAGTTTATTTTTGTGTGTGGTGTTAGAAAGTGATCTAGTTTCATTTTTTTACAAGTGGTTGACCAGTTTTCCCAGCACCACTTATTAAAGAGATTGTCTTTACTCCATTGTATAGTCTTGCCTCCTTTGTCGAAGATAAGGTGTCCATAGGTGTGTGGATTTATCTCTGGGCTTTCTATTTTGTTCCACTGATCTATATTTCTGTCTTTGTGCCAGTACCATACTGTCTTAATGACTGTGGCTTTGTAGTAGAGCCTGAAGTCAGGCAAGTTGATTCCTCCAGTTCCATTCTTCTTTCTCAAGGTTGCTTTGGCTATTCGAGGTTTTTTGTATTTCCATACAAATCTTGAAATTATTTGTTCTAGTTCTGTGAAAAATACCGTAGGTAGCTTGATAGGGATTGCATTGAATCTGTAGATTGCTTTGGGTAGTATACTCATTTTCACTATATTGAGTCTTCCAATCCATGAACAGGGTATATTTCTCCATCTATTAGTGTCCTCTTTGATTTCTTTTATCAGTGTTTTATAGTTTTCGATGTATAGGTCTTTAGTTTCTTTAGGTAGGTATATTCCTAAGTATTTTATTCTTTTTGTTGCGATGGTGAATGGAATTGTTTCCTTAATTTCTTTTTCTACTTTCTCATTAATAGTGTAAAGGAATGCAAGGGATTTCTGAGTGTTGATTTTATATCCTGCAACTTTACTATATTCATTGATTAGCTCTAGTAGTTTTCTGGTGGAGTCTTTAGGATTTTCTATGTAGAGGATCATGTCATCTGCAAACAGTGAGAGTTTTACTTCTTCTTTTCCAATTTGGATTCCTTTGATTTCTTTTTCTGCCCTGATTGCTGTGGCCAAAACTTCCAGAACTATATTGAATAGTAGCGGTGAGAGTGGGCACCCTTGTCTTGTTCCTGACTTTAGGGGAAATGCTTTCAACTTTTCACCATTGAGGATAATGTTTGCTGTGGGTTTCTCATATATAGCTTTTATTATGTTGAGATATGTTCCTTCTATTCCTGCTTTCTGGAGAGTTTTTATCATAAATGGATGTTGAATTTTGTCAAAGGCCTTCTCTGCATCGATTGAGATAATCATATGACTTTTATTTTTCAATTTGTTAATGTGGTGAATTACATTGATTGATTTGCGGATATTGAAGAATCCTTGCATCCCTGGGATAAAGCCCACTTGGTCATGGTGTATGATCTTTTTAATGTGTTGTTGGATTCTGATTGCTAGAATTTTGTTAAGGATTTTTGCATCTATATTCATCAGTGATATTGGCCTGTAGTTCTCTTTTTTTGTGGTGTCTTTGTCAGGTTTTGGTATTAGGGTGATGGTGGCCTCATAGAATGAGTTTGGAAGTTTACCTTCCTCTGCAATTTTCTGAAAGAGTTTCAGTAGGATAGGTGTTAGCTCTTCTCGAAATTTTTGGTAGAATTCAGCTGTGAAGCCATCTGGACCTGGGCTTTTGTTTGCTGGAAGATTTCTGATTACAGTTTCAATTTCCATGCTTGTGATGGGTCTGTTCAGATTTTCTATTTCTTCCTTGTTCAGTTTTGGAAAGTTGTACTTTTCTAAGAATTTGTCCATTTCTTCCACGTTGTCCATTTTATTGGCATGTAATTGCTGATAGTATTCTATTATGATCCTTTGTATTTCTGTGTTGTCTGTTGTGATGTCTTCATTTTCATTTATAATTTTATTGATTTGATTTTTCTCTCTCTGTTTCTTGATGAGTCTGGCTAATGGTTTGTCAATTTTATTTATCCTTTCAAAGAACCAGTTTTTGGCTTTGTTGATTTTTCCTATGGTCTCTTTTGTTTCTTTTGCATTCATTTCTGCCCTAATTTTTAAGATTTATTTCCTTCTACTAACCCTGGGGTTCATAATTTCTTCCTTTTCAAGTTGCTTTAGCTGTAGTTAGGTTATTTATTTGACTTTTTTTCTTGTTTCTTGAGGTATGCCTGTATTGCTAAGAACCTTCCCCTTAGCACTGCTTTTACAGACACTAAATTTTTAAGTAATCAATTCAAATGAAATCTCAGTTGATAATTTAAGGTTTTGACCTTAATGAATATCCTATAGGACAACAGTGAGACACTCTCCTCCTTTTCCTCTTTAGGGAAGCAAGGGGGAAAAAGAATTATTAAAAAAAAAAAAAAAGCTCATGAGAAATACTGTGTAATGTCACTTACACATGGAATATAAAAAATGTAACAAACTCATGAATATGACCAAAAAGAACTAGACTCACAGATATAAAGAATAAACTAGTGGTAACCAGGGGGGAGAGGCAAGAGAGGAGGGATATTAGAGTGGCAGGAGAGTGCTATGTATGTTAAGCTCCTTTAGTAGTGTCTGACTCTTTGCAGCCCTATGAACTATAGCTTGCCAGGCTCCTCTGACCATGGGATTCTCCAGGCAAGAATACTGGAGTATGTTGCCATTTCCTCCTCCAGGGGATCTTCCATGTAATTATCCTCCAATGACAGGAATCACTCTTCACAGTTGTGAGATTAAGTGGTACAAACTATTAGGTATAAAATAAGCTACAAGTCAAAAGCATACATGCACCCCAATGTTCACTGCAACACTATTTACAATAGTGAGGACACGGAAGTAACTAAGATGTCCATCAACAGAAGAATGGATAAATATGTAGTACACATACTGTTGTTCAATCTCTAATTTGTGTCCGACTCTTTGTGACCTCACAGACTGTAGCATGCCAGGCATCACTATCCTTCACTATCTTTTGGAGTTTGCTTAACTCCATATATATGTACACAATACAACAGACTGTTACTCAGCCATAAAAAGAACCAAAACTTTGATCATTTGCAGAGATATGGATGGGCCTAGATATTATCATTGGAGAAGGAAATGGCAACCCACTCCAGTACTCTTGCCTGGAAAATCCCATGGACGGAGGAACCTGGTAGGGTACAGTCCATGGGGTCACGAAAAGTCAGACACGACTGAGAGACTTCACTTTCACTTTTCACTTTCGTGCATTGGAGAAGGAAATGGCAACCCACTCCAGTGTTCTTGCCTGGAGAATCCCAGGAACAGAGGAGCCTGGTGGACTGCCATCTATGGGGTCGCACAGAGTCGGACAGGACTGAAGTGACTTAGCAGCAGCAGCAGCAGCAGATATTATCATAAAGAGGGAAGTTAAGTCAGAAAGAGAAAAACAAATATCATATATAAACACATAAACATGGAATCTAGAAAAATGGCATAGATGATCTTATTTGAAAAGCAGAAATAGAGACACAGATTTAGAGAACAAACATATAGATACCAAGAGGGATGGGGTGGAGGTGGGATGAATTGGGAGATTGGGATTGACATATCTACACTAAGGTAACTAATGGGAGTCTACTGTATAGCACAGAAAACTCTACTCAGTGCTCTGTGGTGACCTAAATGGGAATGAAATAAAAAAACAGGATATGTATATACTTATGGCTGATTCACTTTTATGTACAGCAGAAACTGACACAGCGGTATAAAGCAAATATACTCCAATAAAAAGGTTACAAGGATTATATAATATGAAGAATATAGCCAATTTTTAGAATAACTATAAATGGAACATAACCTTTAAAACTGTGAATCACTATATTGTACAGTGCCATCTATGGGGTCCCACAGAGTCAGACACAACTGAAGCGACTTAGCAGCACCAGCAACAGTAGCTTATATCATATCATACATTAACTAAACTTCAACAATTGTTTAAAAGCCCACAAGAACTTTGGTTTTAGCTGGTATGCCAAAAGACTATAAATGTAGATAGAATTAACCAAATTATTTATCAATTTACAGATTTTTAAAAAAAATCTGTTTTCTGAAATACACTGAAGAAAAAACAAACCAAAAAATCTCAGTATCCCCCGTGCCACCCCCACATGCATATACCTCAAAGGACGATGTCATAAACCTTTATATTTTGGTTATACCTGGAGGGCTTGTTTCAAAGCTGAAGTCTGTCCCCAGCCCATACACAATGACGAATTCAGCAGGTAGGGCTTTCAGAAAATGTTCACTGCTAACAGTTGTCAGCGGTTGCTTTGAGAACCAACTGCTTTAAGAAGTCTTAAGTTCTTTTTCTGAGGAATGATAATTCTGTCTCGCAACTTTCAGTTCAGTTCAGTTCAGTTCAGACACTCAGTCACATTTGAATCTTTGTGATCCCATAGACTACAGTACACTAGGCTTCCCAGTCCATCACCAATTCCTGGAGCTTGCTCAAATTCATGTCCATTGAGTCGGTGATGCCATCCAACCATTTCAACCTCTGTCGTCCCCTTTTCTTCCTGCCTTCCTTCTTTCCCATCATCAGGGTCTTTTCCAGTAGTCAGCTCTTTGCATCAGGTGACCAAAGTATAGGAGTTTCAGGTTCAACATCAATCCTTCCAATGAATATTCAGGACTGATTTTCTTTAGGATTGACTGGTTGGATCTCCTTGTTGTCCAGGGGACTCTCAAGAGTCTTCTCTAACACCACAGTTCAAAAGCATCCATTCATTGGCTTTCAGCTTTCGTTATGGTCAAACTCTTAACATCCATAAATGACTACTGGGAAAACCACAGCAGCATTTTAACAGCATAATCTTTTAGGATTTGAAATAACTCAGCTGGAATTCCATCACCTCCACTAGCTTTGTTTGTAGTGATGCTTCCTAGGGCCCACTTGACTCCAGGGTGTCTGGTTCTAGGTGAGTGATCACACCATTATGATTATCTGGGTCATGAAGATCTTTTTTGTATAGTTCTGAGTATTCTTGCTACCTCTTCTTAATATCTTCTGCTTCTGTTAGGTCCATACTATTTCTGTCCTTTATTGTGCCCATCTTTGCATGAAATATTCCCTTGGTATCTCTAATTATCTTGAAGAGATCTCTAGTCTTTCCCATTTTCTATTGTTTTCCTCTATTTCTTCACAACTTGAAGAGTTAGGAAAATCTTTGTAGGAAAATCTGTGTTAGAAAATCACTCATATAGGACTCATCATTTTTAAGCCAGATATCTGAGAGCTCATCACTTACAAGAAAAAAGAAAGCTGTCTTTCATGGCCTACACATGCTCACAGTCTTAGAAGAATTCAGAGAGGACAAGTTAATTGAAAATATTGATTTGCTACTGTGAAAGTCCTCGTTATTAATTTTGGAACAGAGTAAGAATATAAGGAAATAAATTTATACATACACAGATAAATACCAAAAACAATGCTGGAATTGGAAGGAATTAAAAGTACAAAAAAATTTTTTTCTGAAGAAAATGAACCTATAAAGACAGAAAAAAATGATTTACTCTCACATTATCCTACTTAGAAAGGAGCTTAACTCTTTCCTTTATTTTAAAAATTGTGTTCTTTCATTTATTTATAGTCAACTTTCACATCATAAACTTAATATCTTTTTATTTATCAAGAAATGAAGAAAGATACAGACATATTCCTTCAAAGACCAAAGAAGAAACAATACAAGTAACTCTGAAGCAAAAAAGAACGGCATGGGAATTGCCTGCTCTGAACTTTGGTCTTCTGGTTATAATGGACCCACTAAATGATGATGACTAATGAAAAGCCTTGAAAGTATCTTCAGGGAAAAATGGGAAGCCAAAAAATAGGAAGAACTAAAGCTTTATTGTTCTTATGGTGATAAGCTGCAGACTTATGTCTTCCCAGAAGTGTATTTTGACTTGACTTCCATTTCTTTGAATATGAGATTGAATTAAAAGTTCATTTTCACTATATATCACTACATCAAGGTATGAAACAGAGGCTAGCTAGATGAAAATCTAAGTATAATAACAGAAAGATCAGAGTTTCCATGACTGTTATTTAAAAAGAGAAAATAAAAGCAGTAGGGGGACATGAATGCCTTCATACACCAAATAGTTTAATCATTATCAATGTCATATAAATAAAACACTGCACTGTGAAAAATAATCTAGTAAAAGTGGCTTTAAAATTTTTTAAAAACTGAAAGATTATTGAATAACACAAATGAAATAAAATAACCTATAAGTTGTTTTTACTTCCAAAATAATTCAAAACACAGCAATCTTAAAGTGATTTCACTTATTTAAAAACAGCCACTCGTCCATATGTCATTATGCCACAACTCCATATCAAGATAGACATTGGAAAATATATCTATAATTTTTGAGAAAAGATGGATAGACATTGATGAAACAGGAAAAAACGTACTATATCTAACATGTATAAGACTTCATTCATCTATCCTAATTCCTCTGAGAATGATCTCCATATCATTCTTTATTTGCTGCTGCTGCTGCTAAGTCACTTCAGTCATGTCTGACTCTGTGCAACCCCACAGACAGCAGCCCACCATGCTCCTCTGTCCCTGGGATTCTCCAGGCAAGAATACTGGAGTGGGTTGCCATTTCCTCCTCCAGAGCATGCATGCCTGCTAAGTTAATTCAGTCGTGTCTGACTCTGTGTGACCCTATGGCCAGCAGTCCACCAGGTTACTCTGTCCACAGGATTCTCTAGGCAAGAATACTGGAGTGGGTTGCCATTTCCTTCTCCATCTTCTTTATTTACTATAGTTTATTTTCTCCAAACAGCAGAACAATAAACATACAGACATAAATGTGAATCTGGAGCCAATTTAGTGTCAATATAATTCTCTCCCATTCTTGTATATATCTGATGAACATCACCCTTATATTCCTATATACCTGTACCTATATACCAGCTTCGGAGAAGGCAATGGCACCCCACTCCAGTACTCTTGCCTGGCAAATCCCATGGATGGAGGAGCCTGGTGGGCTGCAGTCTATGGCATCCCTAGGAGTTGGACACAACTGAGCGACTTCACTTTCACTTTTCACTGTCATGCACTGGAGAAGGAAATGGCAACCCACTCCAGTTTTCTTGCCTGGAGAATCCCAGGGACGGGGGAGCCTGGTGGGCTGTTGTCTCTGCGGTCTCACAGAGTCGGACACGACTAAAGCGACTTAGCAGCATCAGCAGCATAGACCAGCTTATAAGATATGTTTTTAAAAAGTTATCACTCTCCATGGAAGGAGGTCATAACCAGATCTCTGTAACTTTCCAGTTATTAACAATAGGCTGCAGGAGTAAGTAAGTTGTGAAATCAAATATTCTAGTTAGTATAAAGAGCAGATTTAAATGAATAGACAATTCACAGAAATATACAGGGTAAATGGTATATGAAAGTTGTAACATAATCTACATTGTCTTTTATGTTTTTAATAGACCTGTGGCCTTTCATACTAATATATTTGGAGAAGTTGAAAACGTTCAGATAGTACAACAAAGTGGCTGAAGTGCAGGAAACAATTCAGTGAGTAAAAGAAGAAAGAAGTAATTACTTGCTATATGGAAATACAGAAGAAAACAGTGTCTTAAGTAGCCCTTAAATTGCAGTTTGGATATCAAACCAAAACAATATATGGAACTTAAAATAGTCATCTAGTCATTAGCTGCATCTTCAGATTCTCACCCTAGGAAACTGCTGATTTATCTGGAATTTGATTACATAGAGAAATATGATTTATTTAATAGCTATAACATTCATAAATCATAGTAGCATAATCCTTCTATTGTATCATTCCAAATATTTGTACTTTATACTTTATAAGTATTTTTTCTACCTACTCTTGGTGGATAGAGTAAGCCTCAGAATCCTCATTTTATACATTAATAAACTCAAATACATTAATCAAATAACTTAATACATTGTTATCAAATACATTAACCAAGTAACTCAAATACATTGCTCTCACAGGCTGCAGTCTACAGGGTTGCACAGAGTTACACATGACCGAAGCAACGTAGCTGGCATGCAACCCACGTGTAAATGTATATCAACCAATAACATTCTGTGTGGTGCTCAGTCCGTCTGATTCTCTGTGACCCCATGGACTATAGCCCTCTAGGTTCCTCTGCCCATGGAGTTTTTAAGACTAGAATACGGGAGTGGGTTGCCATTTCCTACACCAGAGGATCTTCCTGACCCAGGGATGAAATCTGCATCTCTCGCATCTCCTGCATCGGCAGGTGGATTCTTCGGAGCTTCCCTGGTGGCTCAGATGGCAGAGTCTGCCTGCAGTGTGGGAGACCCAGGTTCGATCTCTGGGTTGGGAAGAACTCCAGGAGAAGGAAATGGCAACCCACTCCAGTATTCTTGTCTGGAAAATCCCATGAACGAAAGAGCCTGGAGGGCTACAGTCTATGGGGTCACAAAGACTTGGACACGACTGAGTGACTAACGCACACAGCACCATCTGGGAAGCCCCAGTAAACTTCTAGAAGGGAGAATAAATAAATGAATGGCCATAGTCGGGGGCTACAGAAAGTCAAGTATTTTTTAGAAATGGGGCCCCAGTCCTCAGCAGGGTGCTATTTCTTTCCCAGCTACAGAGCCAGCAAGACTTCTCAAATCTGTAACTCAGTGAAAGCTGCACGTGTACTATGTATTAGCTGCATTTATCTACACCACAATAATACTACAGGCCAATACAGTTCTGTTCAGGGAAGAATGTGAGCAGTAATAGAGATGGACAAACAGAGTTTGTGAACCTATCTCCTAATTAATTTTTATAGACTTTAAGGAATTGGAAATTTAAATGCAAGATATCCTTTCCTATTGCTCTTTCAGCTCTGAAATAAGAAGTAATCAGTCTAAAATTCAGCAACATATGAACAGAAACACAGCGTGCTGAAACATGGCAAAGCAGGAGGCAGAATTTGGTCAGACATTCTTTGTGGTTCAAGGTTTCAGTAACATGTTAGTTTGTAGGAACTGGTAATTAACACCAGGCTATACTCATGACTATCTAATAGCAATAGGATGTTCTGGGAATATAATATAATTTCCCCAAGCACTGGTTGTCCTCTATAAAATTCAAATTATAGTTTGAGTGACTTGTATAAACATGTATATATATATATATATATATGAAAGATTCTATTACAGTGAATAGTATCATATATTAGGTATCATAGTAGTTGTTAATTTCAT
>SJYV01053815.1:610337-641862 GCA_006410875.1 Neotragus pygmaeus
ACTCTTGCCTGGCAAATCCCATGGATGGAGGAGCCTGGTGGGCTGCAGTCTATGGCATCCCTAGGAGTTGGACACAACTGAGCGACTTCACTTTCACTTTTCACTGTCATGCACTGGAGAAGGAAATGGCAACCCACTCCAGTTTTCTTGCCTGGAGAATCCCAGGGACGGGGGAGCCTGGTGGGCTGTTGTCTCTGCGGTCTCACAGAGTCGGACACGACTAAAGCGACTTAGCAGCATCAGCAGCATATACCAGCTTATAAGATATGTTTTTAAAAAGTTATCACTCTCCATGGAAGGAGGTCATAACCAGATCTCTGTAACTTTCCAGTTATTAACAATAGGCTGCAGGAGTAAGTAAGTTGTGAAATCAAATATTCTAGTTAGTATAAAGAGCAGATTTAAATGAATAGACAATTCACAGAAATATACAGGGTAAATGGTATATGAAAGTTGTAACATAATCTACATTGTCTTTTATGTTTTTAATAGACCTGTGGCCTTTCATACTAATATATTTGGAGAAGTTGAAAACGTTCAGATAGTACAACAAAGTGGCTGAAGTGCAGGAAACAATTCAGTGAGTAAAAGAAGAAAGAAGTAATTACTTGCTATATGGAAATACAGAAGAAAACAGTGTCTTAAGTAGCCCTTAAATTGCAGTTTGAATATCAAACCAAAACAATATATGGAACTTAAAATAGTCATCTAGTCATTAGCTGCATCTTCAGATTCTCACCCTAGGAAACTGCTGATTTATCTGGAATTTGATTACATAGAGAAATATGATTTATTTAATAGCTATAACATTCATAAATCATAGTAGCATAATCCTTCTATTGTATCATTCCAAATATTTGTACTTTATACTTTATAAGTATTTTTTCTACCTACTCTTGGTGGATAGAGTAAGCCTCAGAATCCTCATTTTATACATTAATAAACTCAAATACATTAATCAAATAACTTAATACATTGTTATCAAATACATTAACCAAGTAACTCAAATACATTGCTCTCACAGGCTGCAGTCTACAGGGTTGCACAGAGTTACACATGACCGAAGCAACGTAGCTGGCATGCAACCCACGTGTAAATGTATATCAACCAATAACATTCTGTGTGGTGCTCAGTCCGTCTGATTCTCTGTGACCCCATGGACTATAGCCCTCTAGGTTCCTCTGCCCATGGAGTTTTTAAGACTAGAATACGGGAGTGGGTTGCCATTTCCTACACCAGAGGATCTTCCTGACCCAGGGATGAAATCTGCATCTCTCGCATCTCCTGCATCGGCAGGTGGATTCTTCGGAGCTTCCCTGGTGGCTCAGATGGCAGAGTCTGCCTGCAGTGTGGGAGACCCAGGTTCGATCTCTGGGTTGGGAAGAACTCCAGGAGAAGGAAATGGCAACCCACTCCAGTATTCTTGTCTGGAAAATCCCATGAACGAAAGAGCCTGGAGGGCTACAGTCTATGGGGTCACAAAGACTTGGACACGACTGAGTGACTAACGCACACAGCACCATCTGGGAAGCCCCAGTAAACTTCTAGAAGGGAGAATAAATAAATGAATGGCCATAGTCGGGGGCTACAGAAAGTCAAGTATTTTTTAGAAATGGGGCCCCAGTCCTCAGCAGGGTGCTATTTCTTTCCCAGCTACAGAGCCAGCAAGACTTCTCAAATCTGTAACTCAGTGAAAGCTGCACGTGTACTATGTATTAGCTGCATTTATCTACACCACAATAATACTACAGGCCAATACAGTTCTGTTCAGGGAAGAATGTGAGCAGTAATAGAGATGGACAAACAGAGTTTGTGAACCTATCTCCTAATTAATTTTTATAGACTTTAAGGAATTGGAAATTTAAATGCAAGATATCCTTTCCTATTGCTCTTTCAGCTCTGAAATAAGAAGTAATCAGTCTAAAATTCAGCAACATATGAACAGAAACACAGCGTGCTGAAACATGGCAAAGCAGGAGGCAGAATTTGGTCAGACATTCTTTGTGGTTCAAGGTTTCAGTAACATGTTAGTTTGTAGGAACTGGTAATTAACACCAGGCTATACTCATGACTATCTAATAGCAATAGGATGTTCTGGGAATATAATATAATTTCCCCAAGCACTGGTTGTCCTCTATAAAATTCAAATTATAGTTTGAGTGACTTGTATAAACATGTATATATATATATATATATATATGAAAGATTCTATTACAGTGAATAGTATCATATATTAGGTATCATAGTAGTTGTTAATTTCATATTATTTCTGGTTCAATCACTGTCTAGCAAAACTTATGCAATATTTACAAGAGAAGGGGGGTGAAGAAGAGGAAGGAAAGCATGGGGGGATGAGGAAAAATAAGAGTGGAGAAGGAGAGGAGAGAAAGAAAATGGGGAGAAGCTATCCTAGCACTGGGGTGACTGATTTAGTACAAAGTACTAGACTTCTGAGACCACATGGGCCACACTCTGCCAGGCTCCTCTCCACGCAGGAATACTGGAGTGGGTTGCTCGACCCAGGGATGGAACCTGCATCTCTTACATCTCCTGCATTGGCAGGTGACTTCTCTACCACTGACCCACCAAAGAAGCCCAGAGGACTTTGCATAATCAGAGACAGCTCCTTTTTGCATGAGTGCAAATGGCATACTTAAAAGCTCCAAAAGAGTCCTGGATGTTAGTTCAAAACTTTTTTTTTCCCTAAACAATACTTATTTTACTAATTTAATTAATTCCTTCCAATATTTGTAGGAAAAGTAAATATCAATTAAAAATTATTTCACTGCTCTCTATTATATTGACGTTACATCAGAAAATTTTTGAAAAATGGTATTTGATGTGATCTGAGAGTCTTCATCCTTATATTTTTGTAGAACATTGTCATTATTTTGTATATCTCTTATGTAACCTGATTCTCATGTTATTTTTAGTTATAGANCCAAACTCATGTCCAACAAGTCAGTGATGCCATCCAACCATCTCATCCTCTGTCGTCCCCTTCTCCTCCTGCCCCCAATCCTTCCCAGCATTAGGATCTCTTATGTAACCTGATTCTCATGTTATTTTTAGTTATAGAATTTTGTATCAGTTAACAAAAATTTTGCATGTTTCATTTTTGCATGAGACTATCTGAATTCTCCAGCATTCCTCCCAACTGATATAAATAATTTCTACTTAGTTATTTATTTGTATATACCTAGCTTCATAAAATGGCAAAATAAGGAAAATATTGGAAAAAATAATATAAAGTATACTTAAGAACTATCAAATAAGGCCAAGTACATTTTAAAAGAAAACTAAAGATCTTTTGTTTCATACAGCAACTCTATGCCATTGTTTCTTACTTTATAAGCCTCAAATTAATATTCCTATTCTGTACACAAAACTAGCACTAAGAAGTTCAGTTTATTATGCTCTGATACACAAAGGGAAGTGAAAACATGAATGCATACTTAATCATAAACAAATCTGAATCCAAGGTGATCAGTGTGAAAGAAAAGCAGTTGATGCATTACATAAATAATACTGAAAGATTAAATTTTAAAAAATGTAAAAAAAATTATTTTTTTTTGCATATTAACAGTGATGTTACATGCTAAAAATGAGTTAGGGCTATATAAATACAATAGTGGATAATCTTTTTACCATAACAAGATGCGTGGCAATGGCACAGGGGAGAAGACATCACGAGTTAAACGATGGATGTTCCCTGAGGTCCTGTTTATTTTTACTGTTTAATTAGTAACAGTGAAAGTGAGCTCAAACTGGAAAATGCCTCTGGTGGGAAAGGAATAAAATTCTTGAAACCTTTTCCAATTCAATATATATATATTTTTTGGTGCAGAAAAGCCTTAATGATATTATGCCTTGGGAATAGGTGTATCTGATATCTAAAAGCAAGGGTGCAATTTGTCACACTGAAATCATTCACTTTCAACACTAATGCAGAAAAAGTTGCAGGGGAAAGGAAGACATTCAAATGATACCAGTTTCCCCTTGAGTAAAAATGTATTGGCTTCCTAAAATGACTGTTACATTTTTTTAACCTTTTCTTATCAGTAAATCTCATTTTCATAGTAGACAGCATGAGCACTCACTCTTTACTGATACACAGGAGTGATATATCATTGCTCTGGACTGACTTAAAGCTCCCGGGCCGTTTATCTCATTTTTACTCAGTGGTCAGGTAATGGCGGAAAGTGAAGAGAAACCAAAAAGCCTTTTGATGAGAGTGAAAGAGGAGAGTGAAAAAGTTGGCTTGAAACTCAACATTCAGAAAACTAAGATCATGACATCTTGCTCTTCTGAAGCAAATCTATGACAAACCTAGACAGAGTATTAAAAAGCGGAGACATTAATTTGCTGACAAAGATCTGTATAACCAAAGCTATTATTTTTCCAGTAGTCACCTACGGATGTGAGAGTTGGACCATATAGAAGGCAGAGCACTGTAGAATCAATGCCTCTGAACTGTGATATTGGAGAAAACTCTCAAGAGTCCCTTGGACTGCAGAGACCAAACCAGTCAGTCCTTAAGGAAATCAACCCTGGATATTCACTGGAAGGACTGATGCTGAATCTGAAGTTCCAATATTTTGGCCACCTGATGTGAAGAGCCAACTCATTGGAAAAGATCCTGATGGTGGGAAAAATTGAAGGCAGGAGGAGAAGGGGACAAGAGAGGATGAGATTGTTGGATGGCACCATTGACTCAATGGACACAAGTTTGAGCAAGCTCTGGGAGATGGTGAAGGACAGGAAACCTGGCTGCAGTCTACGGGGTCGCAAAGAGTTGTGCATGACTGAGTAACCAAACATAAAAGTATTTATGCCCTTTATCAAACACTAACATTTCAAAATGATGACAAGATAATTAAAATTTTACTGGACTGTGAAATAAATTTCTTAGAAAACAGCAGCTTCACTTCCGAGGGGCATCTTCTTGCACACACATACCAATTTTTCACTCTATGACACCCCCGATACAATTAAAATAAATTCTAGACTAAATGCATTTATACATGCAGTGAACATTTCCGTTACACAGGTCCTTAAATACATGTGGTACCTTTAAGAGGAAAAAAAGGAAAGACATAAAAATTGATTCCATTGCATTTCAGAAAATGACAGGTCTAGGCAGACAGAGGTTTGACGGTGGAATTTAGATAACATATTCTTGTGCATGGAGTCCCCAGATGAGTCAACGTTTCCAAAAACCACTGACAAGATGTCTACAAACACAGCACAGAGATGACCAAGAAAATCACAACTATTCCATTAAGGAGACAGCTGGGCAATCAAAAAGCTTCCAACAACTAAAACTGTTCACAAAATAAGTGAAGGGTCAACTTCAGAATATTTGGTGATATTGTTGCAAATAAAGATTTTGAAACAAATGCAATAGAGAATATTACACAAAAGCAGTTTTGTAATAATTGCTACACTCAGAGACTATTTCTTCATTTAGCTTCAGTTTGGTTGATTTGGTAAAAGGAAAATTATTAATGAATTTCAGAACTGAATAAATTGAAATCCTTTGTTCAGTTACATCATTTTTCCCCCCTTTAAAGTAACTATTTACTATTGTTACTTGACACACCAACTACACTAAGAAAACCCAAAACAAGAAAGTCATAAAGCTACTTTATCAATTTGGCACAACTATTACCATAAAATTTAGCATACACCCTGGAGGTGGTACCCATGTTACATCAAGATCCTGCCTCCTCTCATTACTGTGATAAGAGAGGAGAGCAAAAGCAACAGTGAAATGACACTGATATTAGTTGTTTTCTTGATCCTGAAGTAATAATGGATGGAGTAAAAAAAAAAAAAAAACAGGGAAAAGAAATAAATCTAGGAATAGAGAAGAGATTTTAAAAAGAAATGAATCAAATATTACTGGAATTCCAAGATAATAATATAGATGCTCTGTCAAAATTTAGATTACCAAAATCATGTAAGAAATGGAAAACTTGAAAAGACCAATTACTGTAAAATAGATTGGAAAGATGATTAAATAGCTATCATTCATGAAAATACTAGGATTAGATGATTTCATAGATGTGCTCTTAGAAACATTAATAGCTCCAATCCTGCTTGAGCTATTCCAGATCACAGAAGGGAATCTCCCCAATTTATTTTATGAATCTTGGATATCTTGCAAAATACTGTAAGTGAAAAGCTATGAATCAATCTCATTTTTGAATAAAGATATAACATATGGAAATAAAAATATTAGAATTTTGTAACGGAAACAAAGAATGATATATTACAAACAAATATGGTATAGTCTAGTAAAGGAACCCAGAGAAGGCAATGGCACCCCACCCCAGTACTCTTGCCTGGAAAATCCCATGGACGGAGGAGCCTGGAAGGCTGCAGTCCATGGGGTCACTAAGAGTCAGACACGACTGAGTGACTTCCATTTCACTTTTCATTTGCATGCATTGAAGAAGGAAATGGCAACCCACTCCGGTGTTCTTGTCTGGAGGGTCCCGCGGATGGCAGAGCCTGGTGGCTGCTGTCTATGGGGTAGCACAGAGTCGGACATGACTGAAGTGACTTAGCAGGCAGTAAAGGAAGATGGGGTTAATATTAGAACATTTATCAACTCAACTGAATATATCCACAACTTAAAACAAGTAATATTACTGTATTAATATAGGGTTAGAAACATTTAACAAGTGCACTGTCATTCTTATAATTGAAGGAACCTATTTAAATTCTTTGGCCACATGATACGAAGAGCCAGTTCATTGGAAAATAACTTGATGCTGGGAAAGACTGAAGGCAAAAGGAGAAGGGGGCAGCGGAGGATAAGATGGTTAGATAGAATCACTGAGTCAATGGACATGAATTTGAGCAAACTCTGGGAAACACTGAAGGACAGGGGAGCCTGGGGTGCTGTAGTCCATGGTGTCTCAAAGAGCTGTAGATGACTTAGTGATTGAACAAAAACAACAAAAATGTAAATATGGTAAAGACTATTTAATAAATGCCAATAGCTATTATAAAATAAATAGCAAAATATTAAAATATTTACCCTGGTGTGGGAAATGGCAACCCCCTCCAGTAGTCTTGCCTGGAAAACTTCATGGACAGAAGAACCTGGCAGGCTACAGTCCATGGGGGTCACAAAGATTCAGACATGACTGAGCAAGCATGCAATGCCACCAAAATCTTTACATGAAAATTCAGGAACTTGACTGAGATTCCTATAATTGTCACATATATTTTTAACTATTAGGGAGTCTTATGACTACAATAAAGACATATAATACTATTACTGCACATAAATGAAAAAAAGTTTATTTTCTTAAAGATATAACCTAAAAAATCCAAAGGATTTTAGAAAAACTTCATTAACAAGAAAATTTGAACAAGATAAATACAAAAAAGCAACATATTTTCTCCATTTTATAATAAGCACTTAGAAAGGGGAAAATATTCTATTCACAATNAAAAAAAGTTTATTTTCTTAAAGATATAACCTAAAAAATCCAAAGGATTTTAGAAAAACTTCATTAACAAGAAAATTTGAACAAGATAAATACAAAAAAGCAACATATTTTCTCCATTTTATAATAAGCACTTAGAAAGGGGAAAATATTCTATTCACAATTGCTATAAAATCTACAAAGTATACAGAAATAAACGTAACAAGGAAAGTATAAAATTCACATGAAAAAGCCTGCAAAATCATATTGATCAAACTAATACAAGAGAAATTAGAATGAAAAGGCATATCAAGTTGTTGGATGGCGAGTTTAAATCTCATAAAGTTTCACATATAATCAAGTTAATTTCCATTATAGTTCTAACAGGTTTAATTTTTTAATTGAATGTAATAATTTTAACGTTAACTTAAAGAATAGAGCTTTCCTGGCACCCAGTAGTAAGAATCCAGTGGAGGAGACCTCGGCTCGATCCTTTGGTTGGGAAGATCCCCTGGAGGAGGAAAGAGTTTTCTTGCCTGGAAAATTCCATGGACAAAGGAGCCTGGCAGGCTACAGTCCACGGGGTTGCAGAGTCAAACACGACTGAGCGACTAACACTATGCTTCTACTACATATCTGCAGCACCTGGCAAAGAGATCCCTGGGACTGTATCTTACCAGGCTCCTCTGCCAATGACATTTTCCAGGCAGGAATACTGGAGTGGGTAGCCATTACCTTCTCCAGGGAATACATATATAGGCATCCTTGGTGGCTCATACTAATAATGATTAGTGAGGGTGGATACTAATAACGATGCGTCAGCCAACTGAATTCAAACTAAAGGGAAGGACCAAGTTCTGTTGTTTGATAAATTTTAACCCTTTGTAAAAACCTTTTCCTGTTCAACATCAACTCATTTTTATGTAAACATTGGAATAAAGCTTATCTATGAATACATTAAAAAAAAAAAAAAAAGAATCTGCCTGCAATGCAGGAGATTTGGGTTTGATCCCTGGGTCAGAAGATCTCCTGGAAAGAGTTGGACACAACTGAGCAACTGACAAACACACACAAACACATAAAAAAGAGAGAGACAGAGAGACAAACTTTCATATTGTAATGTCGTTCTATGACATATTGCTTACTGCCTGTATACTGTCTGTCTTGCCATAAAAGCTTGAATTTGGTCTTTTCAACGTTGAATCATCAGGGTCTAGAAGAGTGTTTGGCACTGAGTGTTAGTAAATGTATACTAAAAGAATTACTTTTATTAGTTTATCAGAAAATAGATCTAGAAAGCTTTTTTGTGTGTTTGTTTTGGAAAACTTTGGCAGGTCATATATTTAATCTTAAAATTATATGTATCTCATGCTTAAGTTTATCAGGATCTCAAGGGAAAACAACCTAATAACATAAGGAAAACATTCCCAGGATTTGGATGAAGGAGATCACAATGTGCCAGTCTGGCACACTGATTATTTTGAATTAAAGTTATTTGAGGAAAAGCTGGTGAAATAGAAGCATTCTAGCCCTCCTTTGTCCCTTTAAAGCAGGAAATAAATCTCTCATGTGAAAGGTAATCCCTATTCCAAGATGTAGATAAATATTCTTATCACCAGAGATAGGGAATTTACAGCCAAAAGGCTGTATAAATAAACCTTGTTACTTTCTCACTAATTTACCACTCCAAGCCAAAATTTCTTTCTCTTATCAATCCTTCACAAATGTGTTATTTATTTCTCTAAAAGGCATAAAATCTGCTTGCTCTGGCCACTTCTTTTAGTCTCATATTTTAATGGATTTCTGCATATAGAAAATTAAATTTGTTTTCCTCCTGTTAATCTATCTTACATCAATTTAATTATTAGACCAGCCATAGAATCTAGAAGGGAAGAAGGGAAAAGTTTTCCTCCTCTACAGAGACAAGAGATAGATATTTGCTGTGAATCTGTTGAAAGCATAGCTTTCAACAAAACCTTGACAATGAATAGAGGTCATAAATTTGTTTCTTATAAAATCACTCAATGTAGGTTAATTGACATATAGCTAAAACACAAATCAAGAGTAAATAATACACTGAAAATTCTAAACTCATCCAGTACAGGTATGAAGCCCTGTTTGTGTAGGATAGGATATAGAGGTCTGGCAGAATATATGTACCACTTATTCCTTCAGCAATTCTCCATAAATATCATCTTTCTTATTCGAACACTTGGTAGGTATTGAGTGGCAGTGATATTGAGGTTTTCCTGAAAAGCAGTAGGCATGTAGATAATCTAAAATACTGGCTAGCTGGAGGCCCATAGACTCTAATGGACAGTCAACTGGTGGTTAGAATCATATCAAGAAGTGGATAACTCAGACTAAACCACCCACCATGGCACACAGGCCGGCTAAATTCAGCAGAATCATAATTCTCTACTGAAAATATTGGGTTCTTCACCACTAGCGCCACCTGGGAAACCCAATTACCAGGTATTTAATAAGGCACTCAGGGCTCTTCTGGTGGCTTAGCAGTAAAGCATCCACCTGCAATGCAGGAGACGCAGGTTCGATCCCTGGGTTGGGAAGATCCCAGAAGGCAATGGCAACCCACTCCAGTATTCTTGCCTGGGAAATGCCATGGACAGAGAAGCCTGGATGGTTACAGTCCATGGGCTCTCAAAAGAGTTGGACATGACTTAGTGACTAAACAACAACAAAGACATTCTATTTTAGGATGATAAAAACATGTTATCTACATACTTCATAATATTTACTATTTTTAACTAAAAGTTGTATCAAGTTGTTAGGGAAAAGTTTACAAAGGGTCTGAGACATCCATATTTGGTAATATCCATAAAACTAATCAGAAAATGAAAGTTTAGAACGGAATTTTAAAAATTTTCCCCAAATTACTCATCCTACTTTAATGACTGCCTTGTGAAATGACTCTGCCACTCCCCAGCCTCTTCTTGAAAATATCTAGAAATATACTTATCTTTTAATTTCTTCTTCCCTGCCATGTTGCTAGCCACTTAGGACCCCTACATATATNCCCCAAATTACTCATCCTACTTTAATGACTGCCTTGTGAAATGACTCTGCCACTCCCCAGCCTCTTCTTGAAAATATCTAGAAACATACTTATCTTTTAATTTCTTCTTCCCTGCCATGTTGCTAGCCACTTAGGACCCCTACATATATAAAACTCTTAAATATATAAAGAATGTCTTATATAAAAATTTAGGATGGTCAAGTATTTTCTTTACATTCTGGTCCCTATCTAAAATGTTCAGTTCAGTCCAGTCACTCAGTCATATCTGACTCTTTGTGACCCCATTAACTGCAGCATGCCAGACTTCCCTGTCCATCACCACATCTGGGAATTTACTCAATCTCATATCCACTGAGTCAGTGATGCCATACAACCATCTCATCCTCTGTCATCCCCTTCTCTCCCCACCCTCAATTTTTCCCAGCATCAGGGTCTTTTCCAATGAGTCAGTTCTTCACGTCAGGTGGCCAAAGGATTGGAGTTTCAGCTTCAACATCAGTCCTTCCAATGAACACTCAGGAATGATTTTCTTTATGATGGACTAGTTGTATCGATTTTCAGTCCAAGGTATTCTCAAGAGTCTTCTCCAACACCACAGTTAAAAAGCATCAATTCTTCAGTGCTCAGCTTTCTTTATAGTACAACTCACACATCCATACATGANATGGGGACCTGAGCTCCTTAAAAACTTAAAATCCAAATAATGGCTGATTATCAGTAAACAGTAAATTCCAAAAACACGGAGTTTCTGCCCCCCCAATACAAATTGAGTTTCTATTTGCTTTTGCACACCCTCTGAGGAGTCTATGCGTGTCCCAAACTACCATAACAGAATGGTTTTATAAAATGGGTCTTAGCTTTGTTTTCTGATAACTCCATGTGGCCTTCAAGACTTGTCCCAGATAACACGGGTTTCCTTTCTTTTAATAAACTGGCTCAAGGAAAAACAAAATCAAGGAAGTCAAAACAGATGATATGTTGTCTGAAGCTGACTCACTGATGTCTTTTTATGCTCTTTTCTCCCTCAAAGGAGAGAAGGATGTATGTCAATTCACAAAGAAATACTCATTGATAAACCAGTATTAATATGTTAAATAATAATTGTAGGGAAAAAAAAGTGTCTCAAATTGACGAACCAAAGTTTAGTACTCAGAAACAATGTGAAATTATTCATCTAAAATTTTAATATGCAAACTGAAAGCAGTATTCAATTCTTCATTATTTCAGAAGAATGAGTAGAGGTTTAATNATTAATATGTTAAATAATAATTGTAGGGAAAAAAAAGTGTCTCAAATTGACGAACCAAAGTTTAGTACTCAGAAACAATGTGAAATTATTCATCTAAAATTTTAATATGCAAACTGAAAGCAGTATTCAATTCTTCATTATTTCAGAAGAATGAGTAGAGGTTTAATGACAGTCTAATAGTTCATTATTTTTTAAAAAAACCAAGGAATGACAATTCATGAATATGGGCTTCTCTTTCCAAATATCATATTCCTGTTTCCTGAAATTAGCTGTAACCATACTATTTTAAAGGACTTCCCTGGTGGTTCAGACAGTAAAGAATCTGCCTGCAATGCAGGAGATCCAGGTTCAGATCCCTTGGAGAAGGGAATGGCAACCCACTCCAGTATTCTTGCCTGGAGAATTCCATGGACAGGGGATCCTGGCAGGCTACAATCCATGAGTTGTATATAACTGTTGTTGTACATAATGCAGACTACATAACTGTTGTACATAACGCAAAGAGCTGGACATAACTGATCAACTTTTACATCACGTTACATACTATTTTAATCTCTTGATTTTTTTGGTAACAAAACAGGATACTGATCTCGTTTTTCCCACTTGTTTGATTTGAATTACTTATTATAACCTAAACTGATGTCATAGAAAAGCTGTATAGGAACAGTAATATATATACATGTATGTTTTGGTATACAATTAGGGTACTTTTTCAATTATATAGAAATGAATTCTCCCACCAGCTATTTAAAGCTCCTTGCAAATAAATGTGGAGATACTTTTGTTCTTAATATATACTATAAATCATATGCAAATTATGTTTACATACATACATACATATGTACATATGTATATATATGAATTATCATTATCAAATGTTGATTGTCACAAGAAATGATTTTTAAATACCATTTTAATTCATTATTTCCGGAAATTAAGGCTACTTTATAATACTATCCTTCTGCAAAAATAAAATGTGCATCATTAGAGTTTTGTGTTCTTAATTCTGGAGACATAAGGTTATTTCCTCACTGAATACATAGCAAAAACCATTAACCTTGATATAAGAATGATATAAATTGCAGACAGCAGTTTAAAATCTAACTGCTCTTCTTCTTTTTTTAAAATTTATTTATTTATATATATTTTTTACTTTATTTTACTTTACAATACTCTATTGGCTTTGCCATACATAGACATGAATCCACCACAGGTGTACACGAGCTCCCAATCCTGAATCCCCCTCCCACATCCCACCCTACAACGTCTCTCTGGATCATCCCCGTGCACCAGCCCCAAGTATCCTGCATCCTGCATCTAACATAGACTGGTGCCTCGTTTCTTACATGATAGTATACATGCTTCAGTGCCATTCTCCCAAATCATCTAACTGTTCTTCAAATGTCAAATGCCATGACAGATTTTGGATTTGCCAAAATCTTAACAAAACCTGTTTTCATTTGTCAGATAAATAATGGTCCTTTGAGCTGTGCACATAAAAGGTAGTTCAGTATGGTAGTTAAAAGAGTATGGCTTTGGTTAAGAGCATGGGTCCATATCCCGACTCTGCTATGTCCTAGTTACATGAATTTGAACAGAAAATTTATAAAGTTAATGTGAGGTTTGTAGGATTTGTAGAGGAAATAATCTAGTAGCATCTGTGAACGGTAATGGAAATGGTAAGAAAAGAAGATATAAGATTCCTATTATTGTGATTTTGGTATGTTGTTCTCTTCTGTTGTTTTTGTGAAATCTGAATAATGGATTTTTAGCTATTTTGAATTCATTTCTAGTTTGGGGATTAGTTTAACTGACTAAGTCAGTGGTTCCAAACTCTGCAAACTCTCCTTCTTTCAAAATAACTTGGTTAAATACAGAGAAAGGGAGGGAAGGGGAGTGGGGAGAAGGAAAGAGGAAAGAAAAGGAAGTAATGAAAGAAGAGAAAGAAAAAAACAGGAAAAAATAATGAGAGTTATGACAACATGTCTTGTGGTAATATCACCAAAAAAATTGCTGTGCCTTTTCCAGTTAGGAACCACATACTCAGATTATCTTAGATAATTTAAAGCATGCAATTCATCAATATTTTTTTGTCATTAGCTAATAACTACTGGATATCTCAAATCATATTCTGCTTGTCAGTGTCTTTAGCCCAAATGAAGATGTATTTGGCAATTTCATTTATGACATAAGGTAATTCTTTCATGGGAGCCATTTATATGTATTTATGTATGAATTATTCCACCAAAGTTAATCTGGGCTTTTCTTTGGGACTCTTGATGTTAGAGAGTTATGTAATACAGATGCTTTTTATGGATTCTTGCTTCAAATGTCCTTTGCTTGGAATTAAAATCATTCATTTAATTTTACTTTAACATATTATATTCTTTGAAATGCCAGAGGCCTTCAAAGGGTACTAATGAGTTCTTGTCCCAATTAACTGTTGTAAATTTTTCTTCTTTGCTCTTATGAAAGAGAAAATTAGTTAAGGAAATGAAACTCATTACCGATACTCTAAATTTTATTTGTTGCTACTGTGCTCAGTGTTTCAAGGATGCCCACATGCTTATTTTAGGTGGAGAGGAAGCTTTCAATTAATAGAATAATATGTACCATCAATAAGTTGAAACTCTCTACAAATAGCAAATGTGGAAAGTGACACTTCTTTTCTTAGCCTCTATTTTTGGGCATCTGCCTTTTTGTTTGAGCAAAATTAGGCCTACAGGTAATGAACACATCATTACACTCTGTGATAACCTAGAGAGGTGGGATGGGGGTAGGATGGGAGGGAGGCTTAAGAGAAAGGGGATACATGTATACTTAAGGCTGATTCACAGTTACAAGGCAGAAACCAACACAACATTGTAAAGCAATTAGCCTCCAATTAAAAATAAATTTTAAAAAATAAATAGAAGGTATCACAAAGGGAAAGTTCATTTTAATAAGAGAAAAACAATAAATATCAAAATGAAAATGTATGATATTTAAAAGGGTACGGATCTTTACTAAGTGATCCATATGTAAAAACTGTTATGATAAACACTAAGGCTCCACGGAAAAATGAGCAATGAATATAACATGACAATCCCTTGAAAAGGAAATAAAAATGGCTAATAAAAATATGAAAAAGTTCAATTCAGTAAGATAAGAAATGCAATAAAAATGACACTTTTTCTTTCAGTAGGTTAAAAAATATGAGATCAGATAGCATTCAGAGTTAGAAGGGATGCAGCGAAAAACACTCTGCTCTACATTGGTGGGAGGATAATTTAATAAAATGATTCTGGATGCTTAATTGTTAACTATATATTAAAAGATTTAAACTTGTTCATATTATTTAGTTATATTTAGGTATCTTTTTTAAGGACCAAAATCACAAATGAAGATGAGGGTATTTTTTATGGAGATGATTACAGGGAAATATTTATCATAAAAACATGAAAACAGTATAATGTATAATAATATATAACATTATTTTTGTTGTTTAGTTGCTAAGTCGTGTGTCTCTTTTGCAATCCCTGTTGCCCACCAGACTCCTCTGTCCATGGGATTTCCCAGGCAAAAATACTGGAGTGGATTGCCATTTCTTTCTCCAAGGGATCTTCTCTACCCAGGGATCAAACCTGCATCTTCTACACTGGCAAGTGGATTCTTTATCATTGAGCCACCAGGGAAGCCCCCAATATATACCATGCCATAATATATTTATTATATAATATAATAATATTATAATAATTATTATATATTATGTGTTATTATATAATATGTGTGTTATTATATAATATATATTATCATATAATATATAATAATAATATGTAAAGGGTTAAATAAACAATGAAATTTGCTGTTGTTGTTCAGTCACCCAGTCGAGTCTGACTCTTTGCGACCCCATGGCCTGCAGCACACCAGGCCTCCCTGTCCATCACCATCTCCCAGAGTTTTCCCAAGTTCCTGTTCATTGTATCGGTGATGCTGTCTACCCATCTTATCCTCTGATATGCTCTTCTTCTTCTCCCTCAATTTTTCCCAGCATCAGGGAGTTTTCCACTGAGTCGTCTGTTCGCATCAGATGACCAAAATACTGGAGCATCAGCTTCAGCATCAGTTCTTCCAGTGAATATTCAGAATTGATCTCACTTAAGATTGATTGGTTTGATCTTGCTGTCCAAGAAACTTTCAGGAGTTTTCTCCAGCATCACAGTTCCAAGGCATCAATTCTTTGGCATGCTGCTGTCTTTATGGTCCAGATCTCACAACCATACATGACTACTGGGAAACCATAGCCTTGACTATATGGATCTTTGTCAGCAGAGTAATGTTTCTGCTTTTCAACACACTGTCTAGGTTTGTCATCACTTTCCTGCCAAGGAGCAATTATCTTCTGATTTCATGGCTGCAGTTACCATTCACAGTGATTTTGGAGTCCAAGAAGAGGAAATCTGTCACTACTTTCACTTTTCCCCTTCTATTTGCCATGCAGTAATGGGGCTGGATGCCATGATCTTATTTTTTTTTTTTTTAATATTTAGTCATAAGCCAACTCTTTCACTCTCCTCCTTCACTCTCATCAAGAAGCTGTTTAGTTCCTCTTAACTTTTTGTCATTAGAGAGCTATCATCTGCATATCTGAGGTTGTTGGGTGTTTCTCCTGCCTATCTGGATTCTGGGTTGTAATCCAGCCTGGATGCCATCAAGGTGTATATTATGTCAGCAAATCTGGAAGACCCAGCAGTGGCCACAGAACTGGACAAAGTCAATTCTCAACCCAATTCCCAAGAAGAGTAGTAACAAAGAATGTGCTAACCATCAGACAATCACACTCAACTCCCATGCAAGAAAGGTCATGCTTAAAATCTTGCATGCTAGCCTTCAGCATTATGCAAACCAAGAAGTTCAGATGTCCAAGCTGGGTTTAGAAAAAGAAGAGGAACTAGAGACCAAATTGCCAACATTTTCTGGATTGTAGAGAAAGCAAGGGAATTTCAGAAGAAAACATCCATCTCTGTTTCATTGACTATGCTAAAACCTTTGACTGGACCATAATCAAAGAAATAGCCACATGAATTCCAAAATTATTTGATATCACTTAAAATAAAAATTAATACACATATTTGAGACATAGCATAATCAGATACATTTCAGTTGCACATAGATGAAGAAAATGTACAAAAGTATAAATAAGTTTCAGTTGTAAACTAATGAAAGTGCTCTTCTTTATTTTTATATTGAGTTGTTTTATATTGTGATGTAAAATGACAAATATAGAAATCATAAAAACTTACATTTTCAGGGGAAAGGAAAAGAAATTTCATTGTTAATATCTCAATATCCAGAATACAGAGAGACTGTGGATATTTCTTAACTGCAGCAGTACCGTGTTGTTAGTTACAGCTTGTCGCCAACTTTGCATTTTCCTGCTAAACCCAGATCCTTCTTTGACCAGAATTTCTGTCATCTGTGATTCCATTCAAGTTTGTTTAACTAAAATACTTTTTTATCATCTTTAGGCAAACTGAAAATCCTTTATTCCATTTTTATGGCAAATACTCTATTTTCATGAATCAACTTTTGAGTTTCAACACGGCATCACAGCCATGAGATTCCACTAATTTGATATATAGAAATGGTTTGTTATATAGAAATTACATAGAAATAGGTAACTAGTACAGAAATTCAGTGATACTATAACACAAACCTAAAATTCAGAGCATTAACTTTGAGACAAGGTGGCATATGGAGGCCAGAAGGACAGTGAGAAGACGATCAGGGAAAACAGTAAAGAAATGGTTTTTGAGGACTAGACTCACAGCAATTACTGTGGGAACAATAAAGCTAAATATTGCCTGCAGTAACTTTGAAGATAGAAAATATACCTACAAATTTGTGGATCTGGCTATTAGGATCTTGGGATTTCCAAGCAAACAGTTGACAGTATTATTTGTCATCTTTTAGCTATGCATAACATGATATTATGAGAGATGAGCTACAGTCCCATTTTCAAGTACAATTTAGAGAGTACATTGTTAACTGAAGACTTGCTAGGTTGGAAAATAAAAATTTCACATTTACAGCATCTCCAGCTGGCAAAAGATTTTTCAAGTAAAGATGTTGCCTCTAGAAAGAGAACAAATTCAGAATGGTGTCTGTAAGTCAAGATCAAATCAAAGATGCAATGCTAAGACATGCAGGTAAGACTTCAGAAAGATTTCAGAGATCCTCTCAATTATATAAAAGTTCTAACAATCTTAAAGGCATGCCATGACATTGTAACTCTTATGGAACACTAGAGACCATATCCTATATTGAAAAGATTTTTGCATATGTAATTTAAGAAGATGAATTTAATTTGGTACACAGAAATCTCACAAAAATTTCTGAGAACTGTAACAGTTTAAAAGTGGTAGAGAGTTCAACCAATAACTTAGATTACCACACTATATTTCAAATTGCCTATCAGGCTCTTACTAGTCTATACGGCTCAGTATTATTTTCAAATGATAATATACATTTTTTAAGCTAAGATTTTAAATAACAAGCATTATGCCAAGATCATTTTACATTGAGTTGGTCAAACAGATGTTACAGAAGAACCAAATGAACTTTTTGACCAACCCAAATAATATCCCTCTCACTCCTCAAAACAAAGAAGCAAAAAACTTTTAAGCCATACAGAAATTTTGATCCACACCTAGATTTTTATTCCAGGAACTTTATCACAAGTGGAGATGACATACTTATGTGGTGATACTCAGAGTAACACTATTTATTAGAATAAAATCATGGAGTTGCCTCAAAGTCTAATGGAAGAGGAATGGTAAATTTGAGACTGTTTCACGTAATGGCGTGTAACAATTAAATTAAAGCATGTGGCTTAGTTTATTTTTTGGGGCTCCAGAATCTCTGCAGATGGTGATTGCAACCATGAAATTAAAAGATGCTTGCCCTTGGAAGGAAAGTTATGATCAGCCTAGACAACATATTAAAAAGCAGAGACATTACTTTGTCAACAAAGGTCCATCTAGTCAAGGCTACAGTTCTTCCAGTAGTCATGTATGGATGTGAGAGTTGGACTGTAAAGAAAGCTGAGCACCAAAGAATTGACGCTTTTGAACTATGGTGTTGAGAAGACTCTTGAGAGTCCCTTGGACTGCAAGGAGATCCACCAGTCCACCCTAAAAGAGATCAGTCCTAGGTGTTCTTTGGAAGTACTAATGTTGAAGCTGAAACTCCAATACTGTGGCCACCTGATCCGAAGAGCTGACTCATTGGAAAAGACCCTGATGTTGGGAAAGATTAAGGGCAGGAGGAGAAGGGGATGACAGAGGATAAGATGGTTGGATGGCATCACTGAATCCCTAGACATAGATTTGGGTGGACTGTGGGGGTTGGTGATAGACAGGGAGACATGGCATGCTGCAGTTCATGGGGTCACAAAGAGCTGGACATGACTGACTGACTGAACGGAACTGAACTGAGGCAATATAATCATTACTTTCATTGTTAATGTAAGAAACTAAGGATTGGTTAGGTTATGTTGTCCAAAGTCACACAGAATTTGGTAGGTTAAAGATTTTGACCCTGGAATTAAACGACTACAGAAAACCCACTCCCACGCACTGTACCACCTCCTTTACATTGGATCAAATTACAATTTATACAAAAAAGTGAACATTACTATCATATCTTATGCACTGAAAAACCCTCTGCAACAGAACACATCCTACTTTTAATCTTGTGAAAAGTATTACAAAATTTACATGGAAGCATACCCTTAGAGAGGACATTTGCTCATCTGGGTGTGTTCCCAGAGAAGACTATGGGGCTCCCAACTCAGCGTTAGCCAGCCAGTGGACCCCTTGGTCCCAGATGCCACCGTATTACCTGTTTCAGTACCCATGAGCTTTATCTGGGTTCCAGATGCCAGAGAGAACAACAAGGAATAGAAGGGCATCTTTTACGTGAACGAGGCTTCATAAGACCCAAGAAGGCTTGCTGGTTTGCAATGAATAAGGCAGATCTTTAGCTACAGTGTCTCATATAAATGCCTTTATCAAAAACTTGCTTTACAATTTTAAATAGATCCTATACATTTTTTGCTTTGTCAAAAAACAGAAGAAGCTGAAAAAAATGATGGCAATAAAAAAATCTACATTAATGAAGAGCTTTAGCTAAGATCTGAGACACACACAAAAGTAAAAAATCCTAAGTTATGGTTCCCATAGCAACTACAACACAATTGGATTTCACTTTTATGTGAAGTAAGTTTAACTTGAGTGAGAATGCAAAATACTTCCTCCAAGCCAAAAAAAGAATTGTGAAAGGCACAGAGTGGTCCAGATTGTTCTGGCTTTCAAGTATGTCAAATATTCACCCTAATATGCATTAACATTTTTACATTAATACTATATGTTCATTTGTATTGATTTTAAACTACCTTTATTCAGTTGACAAAATATAATTATTTAAAATGGGAAAAAGTCCCATTAGAATCTGTTAAATTGGAAAATATGACTTTACAATTTTTCATACAGCATTTCTATTGTCTTGTATTTACAAAAGAATATTTGCTGAAAGTACAATTTATTGGTACTATAATAAAGTACCATTTATTGGTACTCACTGCCAAGTGTTTTAAGTTTGACAGTTTTTTAATTACTTTGATATAGCATGTAACATAAACAAACACATGGTACTTTAAAGAGAGAGTTTACAAATAATTTTCAAGACATATATAGTTTACATATCTTTTCTCTGTTTCAATAAAATTTTTAGAAAACAGGAAGGGTACTTACTCCCGTTATGTAACGAGGTCTATATTGAATGGTTCCAAATAAACCAAGAATGACGATAATAATATGCACAAAATTTGCCAGGATAGGTGCCCACTGATATCCAAGGAAGTCAAATATTTGCCTCTCCAGCACACAAACCTAGAATAGCAAAACAGGATATATAGATAAGCACAATGATGAGAGGAAAAAAAAATCACATTAACATGATAATTAGCAACTATTACTGTGTTACCATATCTGGCATTTGTCTTTAACAGTGAGAATGACATTTGGGGGCATATTTCAAAGGAAGACTATGGGAGCTACGAATCCAGAGACAGCTGCAGGCCTTTCAGGGATGATTTTGTGGCGGCATCAAGTAGTATTCGCAGGATGTCATCTGTGCAGTCACAGGATAAATTATATTGTCATATGCACTGTCAAACACTGAAGTCATCAACCAGCAAGCTCGGGGAATGACGTCCACATGAAGGGTTTGTTGTTAGAATATGCTCAGATGTCATCGTATAAGTTGGGAATAGAACAAACAGGGTTGATGGAGAGGAAAAAGAACTCTTCAGCAAGTCAAGAGACCAGACTCTGGATGTTGATCTGTCACTAGACAGCTGTAGTGCCCCAGGAAGTCATTTCTTTTCTCTGGGGTTCTGATTTCTTATTTGTAAAATGTAAGACTTTGACTAATGTCTAGGATCCTTCTAACCTTAAGAGGATTAGATTATAAATCAAATGTGACTTTTTAAAAATCATATCTAGTTATTGACAGTAACCAGGAAAAAAGGAGGGCCCTGAAAGAAACTTCAAACAATAGAAAACAAAAATAAAGCATCACTGTTTAAACACAAGAAACAAGGCATTTCAAATTCCTCTATATTCATCTGGGCTTTGAAACTTACAATTAAGTCATATGTAAAAAACTAAATGATGGGAGGAGAAAAACAAAACCAATCAACCAACCAACTCACCAAACAAACAAACAACAACAAAACAAACAAACAAAAAAAAACCCTGACTGACCAGTAGTCCAAAAGTGCCATTTTACATCAACAAATGAAACTTGAATGGCTAGCAAGTCTCTCATCAGATCTAACAAAGCAAAGAGAACGGTGTGAATTAAACGCAGCTGTATGTTTCCTGCCTGCCCTCAGGTGGAATGATAACAAACTAAAACATTGTAAACTAAAACAAACTGATGTTAAGCACAGATATTTAACAACTGGTTTTCAGCTAGCATTTAGAGGAAAATGATTTTAAAACCCCTTAGTCACTAACTATACTTTATCACTCTGCTTTAATACTTCTTGTCAAAAGGACATACTAACAGACAATTTACTTTTAAATTAAATACCTGTAGCCTAGTTTGAAGGCTTCTAGAATGATCATTATTCCCACTGCACTTCTTTAACTGACAGCGCATTTTCTCATCAAGCATTGAAGGAGAAAATAAACTCATGATAACTGTTGGCATAACACCTCTATTTCCTAAGACACACCAGGTACCATGTTATACAGTAACAGTAATAGTCTAGCCTAATAAAATCTTAAATTTCACTTAGTCCTAAGAGTGAATTTTAAAAAAAGAGAGAGAGGGAGGATCTCGGATTTATATTCTATCCTACATATTCTAAATACAAAATACCTACCAGAGTCCCAGCAGTGGAATATGATATTCTGATTGATTAACAGTCTGTCATGGAATACGCATATAACCCAAGCCTCATAAACTCTGAAATGTCTCCTGATGAAACACTCCTTCAACTGTTTCCATGCAGTCAACACTTCTTATGAAGAGGCCCATTTGTGATGTTAAGCAGTATTACATGTGCCTTGTTGGAATCCATCAATGTTACCAAAAGATAAGTGGATGTTCTCAGCATTGCTAATCGTCTATATAAAAGCTCCTTCTAACATGGAACTCTCTTATCCTTATCCTATGAATAAACAGTAAGTAGAAATGTGAAACAGCAGCAAGAAGCATTTAAACTCTATAAATTTTGAGCATCATAACTGTGGGGACACAGCAGGGAAAAAGTAGAGAGGATGAAGCACATCATTCAAACAGTGGGAAATCTCTCAATAAATGCTCCAATTATGGAACAAAAGAGCAAGCACCACCGTTAATTATAAAAAATATATAGATGATAATATACTCACCAAGACTGCAAAGCTAAAATGAAGTTGCATCAACATTTATCAGCCTTTTCTGTGACAGAACTAATAGTTCCATCAAACATTACTTACGAGGTTATGCAGACTAAACAAGCTAACGTGCAGTTTTTCACATATAGCATTTCTGCTAGTATAGTATTTCACTTGTATAGTATTTCTGCTCTTTTTGATAGGCTCTTTAGTCATCATAAGAAGCTCTATCACAGGTTCTACTATTTAGAGCGAGGGCCAAAAAATTGAAGATTTCAGTGCATACAAAGGGAATAACAATTTATAAAGTGGGTTCAGACTTTCCTAAGAATTCCTTACAAAAGGAAGTACATTAATTATGAAATTATAGGGAAATTGTGGCACTAGAGGGAAGAAGATATTTTCTTTTTCAATTTTTTAAAGTTTAAGTAGACTTGATTTCTAATGTTGCATTAATTTCAGGTGTACAGCATAGTGATTCTGTTATGCACACATATACACAAAGATATATATGTTCTCTTTCATATTATTTTCCTGTATAGGTTATTACAAAATAATGAGAATGATCCTCTGTGCTATAAAATAGGTCCTTGCTGATTATCTATTTTATATTTATTAGTGTCTATGTTCATCTTGACCTCCTAATTTATTCCCTCACCTGCTTTGATAACCTAAATTTGTTTTCTATGTCTGTGAATCTTTTTCTGTTTGTAAATAAGTTCATCTGTATCTCTCTTTTTTAGATTCCACACATAAGCAATATCATATCTTTGTCTGGCTTACTTAATATGATAATTTCTAGGTCCATCTACATTGCTACAAATGGCAATATTTCATTCTTTTTTATGGCTGAGTGCTATTCCTTAAACCACTTACTACAGGTGAGGTATTCATACTATTCCCTGGTCATATTTCACTTCACTGAATCTGCACAACACCCAGAGAGATAAGTATTAATGTCTTATTTTTCAGACTAAGAAACCTAAGATGTATTATGTCTAAGTGATTCTCCTACAGTCTCAGAAGTGGTAAATCGTCCAAGAGGAATATAGGCCTATTGGCATGGCCAGTGTGGTGTCTCTGTTTTTGAACTCTCTACACCTAGTCCAAAAAGAAAATGCTTTCATAGATTATGCTGGAGGCCTATGCTGGGTACAGGATATATGTGACTTTTTCACCTTATTTATTTTAGAATAGCATACAGAATTTCTTTGATCATGCCTATCAGCTTACAACATCAGATTTATCATCATTGGTCAAGGCAGAGCTCCTTTTTCTTTTCTTTTCTAAGAAGACTGTACACATGGACATCACCAGATACTCAATATTGAAATCATATTGATTACATTCTTTGCAGCCAAAGATGGGGAAGATCTATAAAGGCAGCAAAAACAAGACCAGGAGCTGACTGTGGCTCAGGTCATGAACTCCTTATTGCCAAATTCAGACTTAAATTTAAGAAAGCAGGGAAAACCACTAGACTATTAGGTATGACCTAAATCAAGTCCCTTATGATTATACAGTGGAAGTGACAAATAGATTCAAAGGATTTGATCTGATAGACAAAGTGCCTGAAGAACTAGGGACTGAGGTTCCTGACATTGTCAGGAGGCAGTGATCAAGGCCATCCCCAAGAAAAAGAAATGCAAAAGGCAAAATGGTTGTCTGAGGAGGCCTTACAAGTAGCTGATAAAGAAGAGAAGCAAGACAAAGTAGATAAGGAAAGATAAATCCATTGAATGCACAGTTCCAAAGAACAGCAAGGAGAGATAAGAAAGCCTTCTCAGTGATCAATGCAAAGAAATAGAGGAAAACAACAGAATGGGAAAGACCAGAGATCTCTTCAAGAAAATTACAGATACCTAGGGAACATTTCATGCAAAGATGGGTTCGATAAAGGACAGAAATGGTCTGGACCTAACACAAGCAGAAGATACTAAGAAGAGGTGGCAAGAATACACGGAAGAACTGTACAAAAAAGATCTTCATGACCCAGGTAATCACGAAGGTATGATCACTCACCTAGAGCCAGACATCTTGGAATGTGAAGTCAAGAGGGCCTTAGGAAGCATCACTAAAAACAAAGCTAGTGGAGGTCATGGAATTTCAGTTGAGCTGTTTCAAATCCTGAAAAATGATGCTGTGAAAGTGCTGCATTCAATATGCCAGCAAATTTGGAAAACTCAGCAGTGGAAACAGGACTGGAAAAGGTCAGTTTTCATTCCAATCCTAAAGGAAGGCAATGTCAAAAAATGCTCACACAACCACACAATTGCACTCATCTCACATGCTAGCAAAGTAGTGCTCAAAATTCTCCAAGTCAGCCTTCAACAGTATGTGAACTGTGAACTTCCAGATGTTCAAAATGGTTATAGAAAAGGCAGAGGAACTAGAGATCAAATGGCCAACATCTGTTGGATCATTGAAAAAGCAAGAGCGTTCCAGAAAAACATCTACATCTGCTTTTTTGACTACACCAAAGCCTTTGACATTGTGGATCTCAACAGACATGGAAAATTCTTCAAGAGATGGGAATATCAGACTGCCTGACCTGCCTCCTGAGAAATCTGTATGAAGGTCAAGAAACAACAGTTATAACTGGACATGGAACAAGAGATTTGTTCCAAACCAAGAAAGGAGTATGTCTAGGTTGCATATTGTCACCCTGCTTATTTGACTTATATACTAAGTACATCATGAGAAATCCTGGGCTAGAAGAAGCATAAGCTGGAATCAAGACTGCCGGGAGAAATGTCAATAACCTCAGATATGCAGATGACACCACCGTTATGGCAGAAAGTGAAGAACTAAAGAGCCTCTTGATGAAGTGAAAGAGAAGAGTGAAAAAGTTGGCTTAATACTCAACATTCAGAAAACTAAGATCATGGCATCTGGTCCCATTACTTCATGGCAAATAGATGGAAAAAATGGGAACAGTGAGAGACTTTTTTTTTTTTTGGCAGGGGGGCTCCAAAATTACTGTAGATGGTGACTGCAGCCATGAAATTAAAAGACACTTACTCCTTGGAAGGAAAGCTGTGACTAACCTAGACAGCATATTAAAAAGCAAAGACATTACTTTACCAATAAAGGACCATTTAGTCAAAGCTATGGTTTTTCCAGTAGTCATGGATGCATGTGAGATTTGGACTATAAAGAAAGCTGAGTACTGAAGAATTGATGCTTTTTTTTTTTTTCAATTGATGCTTTTAAACTGTGGTGTTGGAGAAGACTCTTGAGAATCCCTAGGACTGAAAGGAGATCCGACCAGTCCATCCCTAAGGAAATCAGTCCTGAATATTCATTGGAAGGACTGATGCTGACGCTGAAATTCCAGTACTTTGGCCACCAGATGTAAAGACCTTACTCATTGGGAAAGAGCCTCATGCTGGGAAAGACTGAAGGCGGGAGAAGGGGACAACAGAGGATGATATGGTTGGTTGGCATCACTGACACGATGGACCTGAGTTTGAGTAAACTCCGGGAGTTGGTGATGCACAGGGAAGCCTGGCGTCCTGCAGTCCATGGGATTGCAAATAGTCATACATGACTGAGTGACTGAACTGACTACTGACTGAAATTGTCTCCTTCAACCCACACTTTCAATGTTACTCCTTTCTTGTTCCCTGGACTCTTCTTACTTTATACTCTTTGAAACGCCTGACATACAAATATATGCATATAGCCTTGAAAAACATTATTGGTGTGTGTGTGACATTTTCATCTAAAAAATGTTTTAGGGAATAAATAACTTTCACGTTTGCCTGGTAGTGGTTGAGGTTTAGTCGCTAAGTCATCTCCAACTCTTGGAACCCAATGGACTGTAGCTGCCAGGCTCCTCTGTCTTCTGTCCGTGGGATTTCCTAGGGCAAGAATACTGGAGTGGGTTGTCAGATCCTATGTCTATTGTGCTGTATATAAATTCTGGTTTTTGGTCATTTGACTTCTGCACAATACCCATTATAAATGCATAACTTTTTTCTTTCCACAAAGAAAAAGTTTGCACAAACATTTTTATTTCCACAAAGAATGCAAATACTATTTTTGAGGCTTTTTAAAAACATAAATTGGGGCTATTCTTTATCAACTATTATCTCTGCATCTGAGATCATCACTTTCTTCTTTTCCTTTAGATCATCAATGTGATTGATTATATTGACAAATTTTCTCAGGTTCAATTAGCATTTTTTTTCCTGTGAAAATCTTTATTGAATTGGAATACGATTTTATCACATTTTCAGTTTGGGTTAAATACAAATTTACTTCAGAATTTTGTATTTATAAACTGATGTATAATTCAATTTACTTTTTCTCTCATTTCTCCGATTTAGTTATGAAGTTTGCACTGGCCTTGAAACCTAGGTAAGGCTCGACATTTATTTAGATACTTAACAAACTTTGAAGAAACCAATCAATTCTATGTTCCCAAAAGCAACCTGTGTCAACTTTGGGAAAAATGGTAAAGTTCATAGATTTTCCTAAATTGTTAGGTTGGTGCCAGCAAACAGGCAAATATCTGCTGTGTGTGCATGCATTCTTTTCTATCATTTTATTTACATAAATGAGATTGCAATGTAAATATGATCTTTCACTTGCACTTCCTACTTAGTAATGTGTTGTAGAGGCTTCTTTACATCAACACATTCTGTTTTCATAACTCTACCTCATTTTATCCTTATTTAGACATTCCATTTTCATAGTTTTTTAAATTTTGTTGGACTTTAACATACACAGGTTGCATTAAACAACTTTGTATATGTGTGTTGATATATCCACATATATAAAATTGGAAATGGTAGGTCAAATTCTAGTTGTATAATTTCAAATATTATAACAACTGTTATTCTTTGGGATATATATATGTACTAATACATAGACATGAAAAATACTTTTCTCTTGTGCATGATTTTAAATGTGAATTCTAATAGTATTGTTAGTTTAGTCAAGTATGCTTATGCTGAAAAGTTTTCAAAAACCTTTCTGATAATTACCATTAAGTAATATTTATCTTATTTCAATGGCAATAAATGTTCATAAAAAGTACCTGTGCAATGTCTTCCTGATAAATAAACTGACTTTTCAAGCTGGAAGAGACTCATTCCACCCACATCAATTTACGAATGAGAAAATTGGGTTCCATTATGTTAATAGTTTGTTAAACTAAGTTTGACCTCTTAATAGGAGAATATTCAGTCTGAAACAAATATGCTTCAGTGTTTGCAAGGCAAATGGAAAATGTTTCTGTTTCTTTGCTGGATATTTCCATTTAATTTTTTATGAGGAAACCAATGGATATATTAAAATATATATTTTTAACACTTAAATTGTATACTTAGGGCTAGCTGTTTTCATTTGGTGGGGTGTGGAACTAGTTTCTTTAAATGCATTTTGCTAATGACAACAATGATTTCTTAATACATTTTTCTCCCAGATATGGATATTATTTTCTTATGTTTGTAAATTTTAATTTCAGTTATACAAATAATTTAAAATAAAACTTATTCATGACCTTTGATAGAAAAATAGGCTTTTTTCCCTATCACATCAGAATGTGAGTTCCTCCATTACGGGGAAAAAATGGTGTTAAAGGCTAGAAACAACCAAATTAAATTTCTACAGCAAGATTATAAACTGAAATTGAATTGAAATTGCACTTATACACGAGTACCCTTTTCTCCTCTTTGTATGTGTCTGGTTTCAGCGTCTCTACTCTCCTTAAGGAACCTGAGATTTCAGATCATCTCAACTCTCAAATCTCTGAGTAAAATAAATAAGGTAACACAGATGTTAGGCAGATAGAGTGCTTCCAATGAAAGTTCATCTGCAATGTCAAAGAAATGACAAAGTCGGCCACAAGTTGGTTAGCTTACAAACTATGGAAATTCAGGACTCAATAAAGAAATTATTTGTATTTTAGTTTTTTCCAGGAGAGGATAACTTGTAAAATTAGCTTTGTTTTAGCATCAAGAGTAGGAAACGGGAGAAAATCAAGATGAAAACTGAAATAGGCTTTAACAGTTCCCAGAATGAGTTCAAAGTTCCTCTTTCATCCATAAGGACCGTGGGAATTTAGATAAACTTCCAAGCAGACATAGAGTATCTATGTATCAAAATTTTGTTAACAGAATTGCTGCTAAATTTTCTTCCTGCATTCCAGTAGTGTACGGCCAATTTATTGCTTCCAGTTTTATCCACTATTTCCTGCTGCAGAGAGAATATAAAACACCCCGAGAGGAAATGAGGAAACAAGTCTGGTACTGTTTCCTTGATTCATATAGGAGTCTGGTCCTTCAGCAAGAAGTTCCTGCCCTGAGATCTTGCCTTGGATTTATGTTTCTCCTGTGTCTGCCTCCCTGGTGCAGAATTTTCTGTGTCACTGCTGTCTGCTTATGTTGGTAAAGCTGCTAATTCTGTCTGTGTTTATTCTGTCCCTTTGCTGCATCTTGTCATGCTAGATCTCATCCACAATCTGGTTACTTACCCTCCCCTGAAGTCTCCTACAATGAACTGTAATTTTGAGCATGTTTCAGATTTGTCTCCTCCAGAATCAGACAAATTAGTTGCTCTTCTTTTTAAGCCAATTCCCAAGAAGGCTGTAAAGACTAGAGGTATTGGGTCTTTATAAGATTTTTGAGGTGGTCGATTCTTTGTGATATTGTATAAAATATCAATATTATAAAGCAAAACTCTGTATAATTATGACTGATGACGCCCTCTCCCCACTTAAGATTCTCTGTGTTCAAAATGGACAAGGTAAGTGACAACATTATGTGATCTTTTAAATGTTACATGCAGGTGATAGAAGAGACACATTTCTTTCCTTTCAACAAGTGACCTGATTCATATATGAAATGAAGAGAATAAACTAAAAGTAGGGTCTGCAATGATTACACATGTAAGATATGGACAAAACCAAGCACAGAGCTTTACCTGAAGTTTTAGGTACTCTTAAGTAACTAAAATTATTCAAGTGTGTGTAGGAATGTGTGTACATTTGCATGTACAGGTAGGTGTTCATGTGTATTGGTGTGTACACTGGTATTCAATAAAGGATGTAAAATGAAATTGAAAGATGTTTGATAATAAATGGTTCACTTAATTCAGTTGAAACAAGGATTTTCTATCTCGTTGCACATAATTACCCTTCTTTAAAAGCAAGATAAAAAATTAAACCACAAATACAAATGACAAAAACATCACCAAAAGACGTCTGGCCCCAGTGGCTCTGGTTATAATAGAAATCAATGTGTCATAGTGGTACAGAATTCATGTTTTGGAATTGGAAAGCCAAGTTTGAACTCTAACTACCTGTGTTACTGCAAGAGGTAACCTAATTGCTATGAATCTCAGTTTTTTGTTTTGTTTTTTAATCTATAGATTAGGGATATTGTATTACATAGCTCCTAGGATTTTCATGAAGATTAAAGTAATAAAGTACATAGAATACTTATTAAAATGCCTAGGCTGTTTTATAAAATAGCTGCTATGATTAGTATTTCAACAATACAAGTTTATATACTGGATTATAATACAAATATTATTCCAGACTAACACTTGTGTAGAATTTTTTGGTTAGAAATGATCATCTATTTCTCATTCTATTGATCATAGTACAAATAATAACATGGCAGTCATGAATAACCTTGATTATTCAAAGGGATCTTTCTTAATGAATGTTTTCCTGCCTATTTCAATACTCCATTGTATCTAATCTATTGTAGTACTTTCCTGTAGTCTTGTTGTTGTCCGACTCTTTGTGACCCCATGGATTATAGCAAGTCAGCCTCCTCTGTCCTTCACTATCTCCCAGAGTTTGCTCAAATTCATGTCCATTGAGTCTGTAAGACTACCTATTCATCTCATCCTCTGCTACCCCCTTTTGCCTTCAATTTCTGTGCTGTGCTTAGTCGCTCAGTTGTGTCCAAGTCTATGACCCCATAGACTGTAGCCCACCAGGCTCTGCTGTCCATGGGGATTCTCCAGGCAAGAATACTGGTGGGGGCTGTGCCCTCCTGCCGGGGATCTTCCCCACCCAGGGATCAAACCCACGTCTCCTGCATCTCCTTCTTTGCAGGTGGATTCCTTACCACTGAGTCCTCAGAGAAGCCCAAAGAAATAAATAAGAAATATTTAAAGTATATATTTCTGGAAGAAATGAACAAGAATATCTTGGAAGGGGTCCAGTTCATTCAAGCAGAGATTTGCCAAGTGGAGTCATTCAACCAGCTTTCTTAAAGGTCAGATACTTGTTGTAGGAGGCACCTGATTCTAATAATGCTTGATTATGAGGTTGTAGAGGTTAATTGGTAAAGGTCTAGACTCAAAAAAACAAATAACGCTAGTAATTCTGTTTTTCTGGTTATTCGATTTTACATTCCTGAGATTTCAGCTAAAATTCTGTCTGTTATTCTAACGATTGAATGTGTCAAGTATCTAGGAGATAGTTTTACCTCTAAGAATCTATAACACTAATGATTCTGACGTTAAGATCCTCTTGGTTTCTCGTTATTTATTTAAAATGGATTCTGTCAAGCTAAGCACAATATTCTATTGTCTTAAGTAGGGGGTCTTAATAAGGGGGTTATAAGTTGAGTCTGATCCATTAACATATTTTGTTTGAGCTCCTCAATGTCACCCTGTAAAATGTTTTTTAAAACTAATGTATGGCCAATACTCACAATTCAGGATGTTCTTCCTTTTAAAAATTGGATTTCTGTTTTCTCTTTCCTATAGAATGGGAAAAGCAGCCAGGCTGAACACACCCCCCCTGCCTCCAAAAAAGAAAAAAAGAATACTGGTGTGGGCTCCTATGCCTTCCTCTCAATTTCTGTAATACTATGCTAAAAAAAAAAAAAAAAAAAAAAAAATT
>SJYV01053815.1:641993-727721 GCA_006410875.1 Neotragus pygmaeus
AAAAAAAAAAAAAAAAAAAAGATTTGAAACATCAAGTCTTCTGTCATTTTCCATCATTCTCCCCATTTTTCAGATGAGATAAGAATCAACATGTATTTAAAAAAAAAAACTATCTCCATATAGTTAATCACAGTAAAGATTTTCAAGCAAATTCTGGTGAAGATGTGGCATAAGCTTAACGGAACTAAATAAAAACAAGTGTTTACATTTCCTACAAACACTACTGAAACACAATACATGGTATTTCTTAACAAATCTTCACTGAAATGCAGAGACCCTTATTTCTGAGGCTGAGTTAATAGGGTTATTTAATTGACCTACATAGGAATCAAACAGCATATTTTAGGACCTTCTCTGCTATTGTGTGTAACAATGCCACTTATATATAATTCTAAGTATGCTAGCTAAAATTCTAGTTGTTGTGATAACAGAATCCTTTATTACTGCTCACAGCTGTTCATTCCGCATAGCAATTTATAACCATTTTATAGCGAACACTCATGCTATCAAAAGACAAGTTGATGATTAGCATATTACACTAGATTAAAAAAAAACAGAAAATAGTCTTTTTTAAAAGTAGTACAAAAAGTTAACACTAGAACACAGAAAAATTTTTTTGGTTGTTGGGGCATTGAGCTTACTAAGCCAAATGATCACTTGATCCGTGTGCTCCTATGTGAAAGTATGTGTGTATGTGTACAAACACTAAATATTATTTGATTTTTAGAAGCAGAATTTTTTCAAATTAAACACTATTTTTACAATAATTACTCACAATTCTTTGAGTATTTATTATATCCCATGCCACCTGATAAGCACTTCAGTGTAGTAAGTCAGTGGTTACTTTTAAATCATGCATTCTACAAGGATTATCTATCATTACCTTTATTGTATGGATTAGGACATATATCCCATGTTCAAGATCATGATCATAGACTTGGGCTCAAATCCCAGTCATTCGAACATCAATGCTCATGTTGATAACCACAAACAATTTATAACAATATAAATTTAGAACCTATGATTTTGATTTAAAAATTTTTAGGGGCACCAATTCTGCTTTACTAACAAATACTTCTCTAAACATGTAAGCACGAGAGATTTCTGTTTTGGCTATAAAAGATTAAAAAATACACTATAACTATTTTTGTATATAGCTCAATGGTTTGAAAACTCACAATCATTGATTATCCCACAGTGTAATCACCATCATTATTATTACTCTATTATTACAAATTATGTAATGCTCTATAGATGAGTTTACAATTAAGACAGAACTTTTAGAAAATAAGGTCAAATTTTATCCTATTGATGCAGTTAATAGACTAATAATCTGGCAAAGTCACAACAAAATGAAATTTATCTGGAGTTGTTCTGTGAAATGGTTTCATACCTTAGTAGCCAAACTCTCACTTATGAAGTTTAAAGTTTCCCTATGCTCATATGAAATAAGCTAAAAATATCACAGTCCAGGTCCTCTGAGTAGATGGATCATTGTTTTGATTTTTCCACTGAGTCTATAATTTTCCTCACTGGAAACCCTACTTCCCAGAAGAATCAGAATACATCAAAACGACAGCTGTTCTTGGTAGTTTTCACGGCTCACTCCAAGTCCATGACAGGTATGAGTTAGGGAGCTTAATGGCTTAATGTAGCTATTTGACCTTGAATCTCTAGTATCTCCACAACAAAGTCTTAACTGATTCAAGGTGAAACTAATGCACAAATAATTTAAATACTAATAACATAGGAATGTCCACTGTGTAGAAGACCTTGACCATAAACTTTTAAATCATGTATGTTACAGCAATGATGGTATATATACTGCAAGTATCGAGTGATGCAAAGCGTTGTCTCAGGTACCAGTGAGGTGTGTGTTTGGGAACAGGTAATGAGATGAATCAGACTTCATGTTGTCTGGCAGAATTAGTCTTATACCATGAGATATGCTAATATCTGAAATGCTTATTAAGACAGAAATTCTCAAAACTCTCAAGAGGGCCCAGGTGTTCAAATGACATCCCTGCTGTGGAGCTATATATCTGGTTCTGATCCATTGCCAAACCCCCTATTGCTCATGTAGCAAGTATATACAAACAACATTAAAAAAAAAAAAAAGTGGCTAATATTACCAATACACAACAGAGCAAATGAAAGATGGGTTGACTTTATTTCAATAAGAGACTTTCAGATTTGAGTAGAATAAGTTGCTAAATTCATCATCAGTATCATTTATTTTTTCACTATGGATTTTTTATTCATCAAGAGCTCAGAGAAAGTCAAATAGCAAAAATAGCTTGCAATGTTCTTATTTTCATGTATCATATGATATCGCTCTTTCATAGCAAATGACTTTCTCTAGAGATAACTCTATTGCTATTTTTTAACAGCACAATCACATTAAACATATTAAAGCTGCCATCTGGAGAATTTGAAATTTGTCAACAAGGTAAAAATGCAGACACTTTTTTTTTTTTTTCTGAAAAGCAGATAAAGAGTCCAAAAAACATGTCTCATATATCATTATCAGAGAAGTAATGTCTAGGCAGTTTTCTGGTTTGGTCCTAAATATTTGTGTATGTTTGTAAATATTTTTATTTTGTGAATTCAAAACAAGGTAAAATGCCACTCCAATCCTCCTGGCCTTACTCCCATTTAAGGCAGTGAACTAATATGGTAATTACTGTCATCGGCATTCCCTGTTAAACAGATGCCGTATATTTAACAGGATGGGTGGTATAACTGCACTTCCTGTCGCAGGAAACAGAGGTAGATATCAGTGTCCAGTACTCTGGTGTCTTCCCTGTCTCTTTCCCTCCCATCTGTTTGCTGTTCTCCTACTCTAACGAAGGCACCAGCCGAGGCTTCAAGGCACTGTTTCTTTGACTGCTGCGAGGCAGCCATATGGAAGATGTCAATCAAACCTCTCAAACTCTAGGTTATGTCTCTTTCATAAAATTCAATTTCGTAAGGATGGGAGATGGAATGACAGCCTCACTTACTCTGACTGCTAAAGGCCAATCAAGAGTTGAAATGAAAGCAGAAATGTTATCAAGATCACTCCCATGTACTGGCAGTCACTGTAGCTGTGGGTTATATCAGAAATTGCTAGTAGGAATACAAGAGAATATCACTGCAGACAGCTACAGGCACATTTTAGAATTTGTCATGAGGTCTGCTATTTCTGGCATGGTAAATACCATGTCTTCATGTGCCCTTTAAAATAACCATCTTATTGAATTCAACACAGATATGGAGATGCTGTTCTGAATAAGAGGCAGTCATAATATTTGTTTTCCTGTTGACAGAAGGTGTCGGTGGCTGTCCATGGTTGAATGTAATAAGACACGATATTCTCTATTGGCTTTAGAAGCTTTATCATAGACTCCATTAATGTAGCATAGATAACTGGCACAGGCTTAAAATGACAAATTCTGTCAAGCTATGAAATGCATTTCATACCTTAAAGTTAAAAATTCAAAGCATTGCAGGCATTCCTAAATCACACGCACAGTTTCCCTGTCTGTATGCACACATACTTCATATACTACAGTTGCTATTCATAGCACTATCCCAAGTATTTTACACACAGGAGCTTATCTAATGAGGTAGATAATATTATCTTCACTTTTAAAGATGAGAAAACCAAGGCAGAGAGAGAGGTTAATTTGCCCAAGTTCATATGGCTATTAGTAAAGATGATTTGTCCAGAGTCCAAGCTTTGGACCATAATCATATCACATCCCCTGTGATACTAAAATACATATGTATATATTTATAAGGGGCTTCCCTGGTGGCTCAGATGGTAAAAATGCTATATGTATGTTTTTGTAGATATAAACATATATATATATATACACACACACACACATACTTCACTATGCTTTGTTTCAAAAAATTTTAATGTAATGAACTCATATCATTTCTTTTCAGTGGGTTCATGAATAACTGAGTATATAACACAAAACAATACCTGATTCAAATTGTTTGTATTTGTTCCCACATAATGTAGCTCTCAGCATGGAACCATACTTCTGAAATGCTATGTCATCTCTCTGCCAGTGATACAGTTTCATACTACTGGCAACGGGGGATAAATTAGACAATACCTCTGAAATGCTGCTATTACCTGGATATAAATTTGGGATGCTATATCTCTTTAAGTGGTCCAATTTATTTATGAGCTTTTCAAAGCACAGAACTAACTATAAATATAAATATTATACTCATGTCTTGAGTTCAGTGTCAAGCAGTAGAATTTCAGTAAAAAGTGGTCATAAATAATAGGGTTCTAGGGCTACTCCCACATGCTTTTGTTCTGATTAGTTGAATTGCATGATGTAAGTTGTGTTTTTCCTCCCATCACTTACGTGTTTATAGAGTGTCTGCCGTAAACACAAACTCAAACCTGGTTATATCAGTTGTACTTTGAATGTATAGCACTGTGCAACTCAAGTATTATATATACAGTTAATTAATGAGTATAAAAATATACATTAAAAATAAAAATAATAAATTTAACATATTAGAAAGACTACATAAAGTCCACATAAAGACATTAAAGTAAATTTCTTAATGATAGTTGGAAAAAAACAATGATGAAATCTAAAGGAGTCTTTTCCCAAATGATTTTGTATCTTTAAGTTCTTATTCTACTGTAAGGAAACCAACACATAAAAATCCATAGAAAATAAATTATGGATTTTTTAATGTAAAAAAGAAAATGTCAGCTAATGATTCCACACACAAGGAAGAATCCATAGTCTTACATCAAAAGACGAGTTTTTATAGTTTGAGTTAAGATGAAATGTGTTGGGTACATATGTATCACTTTTATAAGTCACTGCCTTAAAATGCTTTAATTGAATCAATATCTAAAGAGAAGGTTATATTATGTCATTATTCTGGACTGCAAGAAGATCAAACCAGTTCATCCTAAAGGAAATCAATCCTGATTTTTCATTGGAAGGACTGATGCTGAAGATCCAGTACTTTGGCCACATGACTCAAGGAGTTGACTCATTGGAAAGGACCCTGATGCTGGGAAAGGTTGAAGGCAGGAGGATCAGGGGATGACAGAGGATGAGATGATTGGATGGCATCACTGACTCGATGGACATGAGTGTGATCAAAGCTCCAGGAGTTGATGATGGACCGGGAAGCCTGGTGTGCTGTAGTTCATGGGGTTGCAAAGAGTTGAACATGACTGAGTGAACTAAACTGAACTGATTCTGGAATCCAACATATTTCTGATAATTTTTTTGTACAATATAAATAACATATCCACTGCATCACATTATAGTTTTTAATGTTCAAATGATTCTCTAGAGCCTAGTTCCTGATATTATTTAGGAAAAAGTAAATATTGACCAATAGCTCATACTTTGAAGCAAAGGAAAGCCAGAAAGGTAAACAATAAACATTCTTACCTTCCTTCATGAAAATGGCTGTAACTTTTTTAAGCTATCAATTCTTTTTCTCAGATCCATAGATAATTAATCAGAACTGTACATGCATTTGCTCACTGCTTTACAATCTCAGCAGAAATAACCATCAGGTGCCAGAGCTGTAGTTTTTTCCCAGTTCTGAGAATAATTCTCACCCTTTCAGAATGTATCAAAAAGATTTATTTGTTGGCAAGGCTTTCTGAAAAGCATTTTCTTTTTCTATAGTTGGAAATTTCAAGAAATGCTGAAATATTCATGCTGTCTTCATATAATCCCCTTATAATTAGGTTAAACTGTTTTTTTCCCCCTATGTTTCAGGTGTACAGTATTATACTTTGACACCTCTACACGCTACTAGTGATCACTGCCATAAGTCTGTTACTATCCATAACCATATGACCCATTTCCACCCTTCACTCATTTTGCCTACTACCAACCCTCTTCCCCTTTAGCAGCCACTAACATATTCTCTATATCTATAAATTTATTTTTATTTTATCATTTGTTTTGTTCAGATTTCACATAGGAGTTAAATATCATGATCTTTGACTAACTCTGACTTATTTTGATTAGCATAATATCAATACCTTCAAGGTCCATCCATGTTGTTTGAAATGTCAGAATTTTATTCTTTGTGGCTGAGTGGTACTACATTGTATATGCACACACACACATACACACATATGTCCACCACATTTTTTTATCCATTTCTCTATCTATGGACACTTAGGTTGTTTCCATTTCTTGACTATTTTAAATGAAGCTGTGATAATAACAGGGGTGCATATAACCTTTTGAATTATTGTTGTCCTGTTCTTGCATAAAGAGTGGAAAGGGAAAAGCCTAGTCACGTTGTAGTTCTATTCTTAATTTTTTGAGGAATTTCCATACAGTTTTTGATAGTGGCTGCCCAATTTGCAGTCCCAACAAGAGTGCCAGTTCTCTTTTCCCCACATCCATTCTAACATCCATTTCAAACCTTTTAACAGTCATCTCAACAGGTGATAACTTGTAGTTTTGATTTCTATTTCCCTAATAGTTACTGGAGGTCAGTTTTCATTCCAATCCCAAAGAAAGGCAATGCCAGAGAATGTTCAAACTACCACACAATTGCACTCATCTCACACACGAGCAAAGTAGTGCTCAAATTTTTCCAAGCCAGGCTTCAACAGTGTTTGAACCAAGAACTTCCACATGTTCAAGCTGGATTTAGAAAAGGCAGAGGAACCCGAGATCAAATTGCTAGCATCCACTGAATCACAGAGAAAGCAAGATAATTCCAGAAAAACATCTACTTCTGCTTCGTTGACTACACTAAAGCCTTTGACTGTGTGGATCACAACAAATTGGAAAATTTTTAAAGAGATGGGAATAGCAGACCACCTGACATGCCTCCTGAGAAACTGAAGCAGGTCAAGAACCAACAGTTAGAACTTCACGTGGAACGACTGACTGGTTCCAAATTGGGAAGGAGTATGTCAAGGCTGTACATTGTCATCCTTCTCATTCAACTTGTAAGCAGAGGACATCATGTGAAATGTTTGGCTAGATGAAGCATAAGTGGAAATCAAGATGACCAGGAGAAATATCAATAATCTGTGATATGCAGATGACATCACCATTATGGCAGAAAGCAAAGAGGACCTAAAGAGTCTCTGGATGACGGTGAGGGAGGAAAGTGAAAAAGCTGGCATATATCATCTATCAGACACTATTAGTTTGTATCTCATTTAACTGTCTACACAAGAAAGATATTAAAATTCCCATTTGATGGATGAGTAACTGACTAAACTAAAGGTTAAATATGTTGCTTAAGAAAAATAAACAGCAGTTGTGGAATTTGAAACTACATCTAATAAGTGAAGTTGATACTCTCTCTCCTATATTACCTCTCTATGCAAAACAGTGCTTAAGAAACTTTGATTTATGCAAAAGTCTTTGACACTGTTAATATCTGTCTATCTCTGTTTTAACCAGTCTCATGTCTTGGGGAGAGGTTTGCCCAAAGTAGTACAAATGTTATTGGTGAAAAGGCAGAAAAGTCCAGTTGAATTTGATTGTTTAATTGAATTTGATTGCAATTGAATTTGATTGTATTATAAATTGTTGAAAAATAGTCTAAAGCTATCTATCTCATTTAACAGGAGACAATATTAAAGTTATATATGTATATATACACACATACAACACACACATATATATAACAACAATTAAACTGACAAAATAAAAAACTAATTCTTAAAATAGTGCTGTTTCCTGCTACTTTGACCCTTTAGTCTCTGGGGTTGTTGTTATTGTTTGTTTTGGTTTTTAATTCTCTCTGAATTCATTTGCTTCACTGAGGACCACACTTAATGTTGGCCCCAGACCTCAGTCCCTGGTCTCCAGCTGAGCGCTGCCAAGTCCACCATTAGTTACAATCTCACCAGCTAATTGACAGAGCAGCTTTTCCTGGTATGATATCACCAAGGTGCTGCACTCTCCTGCCACTTTCCCATTTTTGGATGTTTCAAGAGTATTGTTGGCCTAGGAAAGTCTAAACCTTCAGGTGTAATTATAGTTCTGCAAATGCACAGAGAATCAAGCAATATCATGGTGGGAATTAGAAAGCAGCCTGGTCAGTAAAGCACAATCTACTAATTACACTGATGGCTTTTCTATAAGACAATAATCATGGGTCTTTCGATAAAAGGCAGCAAAATTGCCTGAACTCTCCTCTGTTTTCTTATTTCAAAACATGTTGACAATTTTAGGATACTGTTTCATTGTATTCTTTCTGAAAGTTCTAACTTTGAATTATACTCTAATATTGTGTATATTTAATCCTGCATGGAACTCATTGAACTAATTTGGTATACAATAGTATTGGAAATAAACTATAACAAAATAATGTTCTTATATTCAGACGTATCTAAGACAATGATAAGTTTTAAAATTTTATCAATAAAATATCAAAGGTTGTCTTTGGTTTTGTAAATACTAAGGGAGGAAGTTATTTCTTGAGAATTAAAAATCATGAAACTAAAACACAGATGTGTTTCTTTCTATTAATTTTGGCATATTTGAATGAAGTCACTAAAAAAGAAACACCATATATTTCAATGAATTCCAGAAATATATCAATTCAACAGAAATGAGTTTGAGCAAACTACAGGAGTCAGTGACAGACAGGGAATCCTGGAGTGCTGCAGCTAATGGGGAGGCAGAGTTGGCCATAACTTAGTAACTGAGCAATTTTATGTATGTGTATTTGTGTATATTATATATACACACACACAGATTTATTTCTATTTTTATTATCCACATCTATATAATTTAGGTAGCTCAAATGGTAAAGAATTTGCCTATAATGCAGGAGACCTGGGTTTGATTGTGGGTTGAGAAGGTCCTCTGAGAAGGGAATATCTACCCACTCCAGTATTCCAGCCTGGAGACTTCTGTGGACAGAGGAGCCTGGTGGGCTAGTAGCCAATGGGGTCACAAAGAGTCACACACAACTGAATGACTAAGCACACACATATATAATCTATTAAAGTGAAAGTTGCTTAGTCATGTCCGACCCTTTGAGACCCCCATGGACTGTGGCCTGCCAGGCTCCTCTGTCCATGAAATTCGCCAGGCAAGAATACTGGAGTGAGTAGCCATTCCCTTCTCCAGGAGATCTTCCCAATCTAGGGATCAAACCCAGGTCAGCATTGTAGATGGATTCTTCACCATCTGAGCCACCAGGGAAGGCCATGCATTAATATATAATATACATACAATTTATATGTGCACATATTTTGGATGTGGACCTGACTATATAAAATAATGATACTTATGGAGTGACTTCTGTCAACAAATAGATCACACAAATTATAAGGTATAACTGTCTCATAATATGTACCTAGACTCTAAATATATTAAAGGCTATATAACAGTGTTTTATACCTCAGTTATAGAGCTACCACACAAAAGTCCATACATTATTAATTTTAAATATTGGAAAATATTAATTATACTTTTAAAAAATAGCAACCAGAAAATGAACACTATGCTCTGATGCTGGGACTATTCAAGAATTCACAAAATGATACCTATGTGAGATCAAATGTGATGCCAGAGACATTTTTAAATAGCTTGACTGTAGTAATCATTGCATAATGTATACTTATATCAAGATAATATGCTATTCACCTTAAACATATATAATTTTTTATCATTCATACTTCAATAAAGCAGGAAAATGAAAAGTAAAAGCAATTTACTTTCAACGAAGTAATCAACAATCAAACAATCAACATTCAAAAGTACAAAAATGTTAAGTCATCCCAATCTGCTGCTTAGCCTCCATTTTCCTTGGAGTTCAATCTCATTCAGAGGTTACTGCCTTCTGTTGGTTTTCACATTCCACAGTGTAATTGAGATTTAGTGATATAGGAGGTTTTATGTCTATTTTACAGAGCAATTTCATCAGAAGTATATGGCTGGTTGGAATAACTATGGATTTTTTTTTCTATATTAGTGTTATTTTAAATTAGAAAATGAACTTATGATTGCATAAAAAATCAAACTAGGTTCTGGAAATATACAGGGTAAGAGTTAATAATCTTTAATCGATATTCAAAGTTTGATGTATATTTTCCGTCATTGTACACAGTATCCAGATCTTGTTTTAGAGTTTGACTTCAGTAAGAGCTCTCTCAGACCTGGCCCTGACAGAGGCTATGGTATCAGTAAATATAAAAGAGGTTACTGAGATGTTGTATCTTCATACCAGAAACTGAAATTTATGATCATAAAGGAGAGTTTAAATAAGCTGCTACTGAATAAATTAGAATGTATAATTTAATGGAAAATTTTCTAGTTTTGAAAAGCTTCTCATCCCACCTATCCCTGCTACACATCTACACTGGTTTTGTGAAAACCTAAAGGTATTTTTACTCTGTGAAGCTCAGATGCCCTGAACCCATATGATCTGGGAAAATGCAATACACTGAACTTATAATTTCAAAGGCTAAGAGTAATACTAAGAGGTAGTTGGGTCCTCTTCATGAGGGGATCTATTTCCTTTATCCTGTACACATAAGACAGATTGTTATCAGCCCCTTCCAAACACTTCTGAGAATGCAACTGATAGCTGCTTCCAAAATTGCCATTTTCTGTTGTGTACATCTCAGAAACGATAAACCTCACCCACCATAGACCACTTGACAAAGCACAGACACTTCTGAAATTTGCATTTGATTATTGACCGAGTGTTACTGTGTTTATCCTAAGACCAGTATGATAAAGAGTTACACATCTCAAAAGAACCGTGGGATATATACAAAATTTGTTAAGCTGGCAGATGGTATTGTCACCTGTTATTATAAACAAATGAAAAAACAAGTACACATTGCAGGATAGATAATTTATAAACCAGTTGTTAGGTTGCTCTTACCAGGGCTGTTAGTTGGATAGAAGGCTAGGAATTAACCACATGATGAATTGTATTTGCTTTTTGATAAGAAAAGTCATTTCGTAAAATGTACAAACACGACCATGTTGTGAAACTAAGACTCTACAAAGCGCCATTTCAATGGACAGGTATAACACAGGTGCTCAGTCAGGAAGATGAGGGTTGTCTCTGCAGAGCAAAGCCAGTGAACAAGTGCTCACACTTTTCCAACAACCAAAGAGATGACTCAACACGTGGGCATCACCAGATGGTCAATACTGAAATCAAAGATTATGTTCTTTGCCAGCGAAGATGGAGGAGCGTGATACAGACAGCAAAAACAAGACCTGGAGCTGTGGCTCAGATCATGAGCTTCTTTTTGCAAAATTCAAGCTTAAAAAAAGTAGGGAAGACCATGAATCATTCAGGTATGAGTGAATCAAATCTATGATTATACAGTGGAGGCGATGAAAAGATTCACGGGACTAGATTTGATAGAGTACCTGAAGAACTATGGACAGAAGTTTGTAACACTGTACAGAAGGTGGTGACCAAAACCATCCCCAAGAAAAAGAAATGCAAGAAGGCAAAGGGGTTGTCTAAGGAGACTTTACAATTAGCTGAGAAGAAGAGAAATTGAAAGCAAGGGAGAAAGGGAAAGATATTCTCAGCTGAATGCAGAGTTCCAGAGAACAGCAAGAAGAGATAAGAAGGCCTTTTTAAATGAATAACGCAAATAAATAAAGAAAAATACTAGAATGGGAAAGACTAGAGATCTCTACCAAAAAATTAGGGATATAAAGGGGATATTTCATGCAAAGATGGGTTTGATAAAGGACAGAAACAGTAAGAACTTAACAGAAGAAGAAGAGATTAGGAAGAGAAGGTAAGACTATACAGAAGAACTGTAAAAAAANTACCAAAAAATTAAGGATATAAAGGGGATATTTCATGCAAAGATGGGTTTGATAAAGGACAGAAACAGTAAGAACTTAACAGAAGAAGAAGAGATTAGGAAGAGAAGGTAAGACTATACAGAAGAACTGTAAAAAAAAAAAGGTCTTAATGATCTGGATAATTATGATGGTGCAGTCACTCATGTAGAGCTGAACATCTGAACTGTGAAGTCATGTGGGCCTTCAGAAGCATTACCATGAACAAAACTAGTGGAGGTTATAGAATTCCAGCTGAGCTATTTAAAATCCTAAAAGATGTTGTTACTAATGTGTTGTACAAAATACGCCAGCAAATTTGGAAAACTCAGCAGTGTCCATAGGACTGGAAATGGTAAGTTTTCATTGCAACCTTAAAGAAAGTCAAAGCCAAAAAATGTTCAAACTATCATACAACTGCACTCATTTCACACACTAGTAAGGTTATGCTCAAAATCTGTAAAGCTAGGCTTCAGCAGTAGATGAACACAGAATTTCCAGAATGTACAAGATAGGTTTAAAAAAGGCAGAGGAACCAGAAATCAAATTGCCAACATTCACGGGATTATGGAGAAAGTAAGAGAATTTCAGAAAAAAAAATCTACCTCTGCTTCACTGACTACATTAAGACCTTTGATTGTGTGAATCACAACAAACAGTGGAAAATTCTTAGAGATGGGAGTACCAGACCACTGTTCCTGTCTCCTGAAAAACATGTATGCAGGTCAAGAAGCAACAGTTAGAACTCAACATGGAACTGACTGATTCCAAATTGGGAAAGGAGTATGCCAAGGCTGTATATCATCACCTTGTTTATTTAACTTATATGTGGAGTACATCATGTGAAATGCCAGGCTCGATGAATCACAAGCTGGAATCAAGATTGCTGGGAGAAATATCAACAACCTCAGATATGCAGATGATACCATGCAGAAAGGGCAGAGGAACTAAAGAGCCCCTTAATGAAGGTGAAAGAGGAGAGTGAAAAAGCTGGCTTAAAACCCAACATTCAAAAAACTAAGATAATGGCATCTGGTCCCATCACTTTATGGCAAATAGGTGGGAAAAAAGTAGAAAGAGTGACAGATTTTAATTTGTTGGGCTCCAAATCACTGTGGACAGTGACTGAAGCCATGAAATTCAAGGATGCTTGCTCTTTGGAAGGGAAGCTATGACAAATCTAGACAGCATATTAAAAAACAGAGACATCACATTGTGGACAAAGGCAAGTATGGTTAAAGCTATGGTTTTTCCAGTAGTTAGGTACAGATGTGAGTGTTGGACCATAAAGAAGGCTGAGCACCAGGAAACTGATGCCTTCATATTGTGGTGCTGGAGAAGACTCTTGAGAGTCCTTTGGACAGCAAGGAGATTAAAGTGATCAATTCTAAAGGAAATCAACCCTGATTAGAAGGGATTGGAAGGATTGATGCTGAAGCTCCAATACTTTGGCAATCTGATGTGAAGAGCTGACTCACTGGAAAAAAATCCTAATGCTAGGAAAGATTGAAGGCAAAAGAAGATGAGATGGTTGGAAAGCATCACTGACTCAATGGACGTGGATTTGAGCAAACTTTGGGAGACTGTGGAGGACAGGGGAACCTGGGGTGCTGCAGCCCCTGAGGTTGCAAGGAGTCAGGTATGACTTGGTAACTGAACAACATGGATAGTCTATATTTCATCTTACTGTGCCAAATGTTATTTTCTGTGTATGCTATATGGTCACTTCAACTCCTAATCTCCTGAATTCATAGAAAACCTAGAGAGATTGGGAGTTCCATGACTGCATGATTTTAGTAAGTTTATCAAATTAAAAATCCATTAATAGCAAACTCTCATTTCACCCATGGCTTATGACCTCTTTTATACATACTGAATACACAAATATATAAAATTCAGCAATCAAACATTATAGTAACTCTAATTCTAGAATCCTTAGTATCCATATCTGTAAACTGGGTACAAGCACCACGTTTCCCTTACAGGGTTTTTACAGTGTTTGGATGGGATATGATAATAAATAACATTTTTTAAGAGGTAACTACATTTTGTGCACTCTACTTAATTTAATACCTATAACATCCCTATATGTAAGTTTCATTACATGCCCACTATTACATAAGAAAATTGAAGTAACTTGCACAAAGTCATGGAGCCTACAGACAAATCCAGATATTTAGATCCAGAGTCCACTTTTCCAACCACAGTGTCACACTGTGTGAAATCCCATCATAGCTTGTTAGTAACTGGTCTCTCAGCATTCTGTCTTTTCTAAGCCATCCTCTGTATCACCAAAATGACCTTTCCAAAGCACAATCATAGCATTATTTCTTTATAACTTTCAATCTGTTCTCACTAAATCTATACAATCAAATTCATTCTCCCATGTAATGATACCCTTTGGCTTCTGGTTGAAATTCTCATTCTACTTGCCCAGTAAACTCAAAAATACAGCCTAAACATTATCTTAGGAATGGACAATCCATTTTGTCCCATACTTCTACAGCTTTCTACATCCCAGGCACATTTGTTGGAATGAACTACCTACTCATTACCACACAAGCAACAGCCACTTTTCAAGATAGCGATCAAACTTTTCTAGTGAGTCTCTAGATAAAGTTGAGCAGCTCTACTCTGGGCTATCTCTTGGACTAAACTTATCACGGTCACATCCCATTATGTTCCAATGATGAGTTTTCAGGTCTCTCCCCCTCATTGGACTGTAAGGTCCTCCAGGATGAGTTGAATTTGATGCAGCCTTGGGTGATAAGTGCCTGGTAACTGGAAAATATTTGGCTCTCAAAAGCATTTATTCCAATGCAATTTGTTTCCCATATGAAACTCATTTAAGTACCATATTAGCATCCAAGTCAACAGTTTAATTCAATAAACATTTATGGAACACTATTATCTGTTAGGCTCTGTGGTGGCTATGCATAGATATGAAACATACATATCCTGCCCTCAAAAAGAGCTGGTGAAACAACATGGGCTCCCTCCTGGTTAATTTAGATATTTTCTACTAACAGTTATTCGCAGGGTATTAGATGAACACAGAAGAGGGACACAGTGCAGGCTAAGAAAGGAAGGGGAAAAAGGCCATGGATATTAAGGTTATCTCTCTTCAAATGGCCATTTAACGCTCCATTACTAATAAAGGGGAATATTTTCCATCTAACAGATGCAGTCCATCCATTTGGTAATAACTATGATAGCCAGGTTATTACTAAGGTAACTCCATCATGGTCTAAGAGATGCAAAGATGTAAAGCCATTGTAGCTAGCCCTGCTGAGAGTGTTCATGCTCTGATCATCCCGGATAGAAAATGGTTAGTCAAATTTAGTGATCTGGCACTCTACAATTAATGCTGTCAACAATAGATGTCAATGTGTTTCATTTCTCCTCACAATGAAGAAAGAGAGGGCAAACAGCAAAGAAGTAAGCAAAGAGAAATGCAACAAGACTATTGGGCCACAGATTTGGATATTTCTTATATCTACAATACTTGGAGGTGACATTTTGGGCCTGAGAGTTTTTGTCAGAGTTCCAAACAGCCACAACACTGCAGTCAATCCCTTTAATTTTCCTTCTCTGCCAATGTTCTACAAGCCTGCCTGTTGACATGCTCTATCACAGCTTCTGAAATGTGAGTTTCTTGAGGGCAGTCCTCTTGGGTTCATCAGTGTATTCCTCTCAGTGCCAAGAACTGCCTATCATACTTATTACCCACAACACAATCACTGAGTATTAAGTGGGAGTAGTTACAAATGTACAGTTAGAATTTCACTTCACCATATTCTCAGACTTCAGTAAAATAAAAGGAGAATTTATAGAAATAGAATTAAATGGATCTCCACTACATTAAAATGTTCTCTGTAATAGCTCATAAATTAGAGAATTTCTACATGCCCTTGTTCCCCTGCAGTCTGTTTTCAAGACAAAAGCCAGTGTGATCCTCTTAAAATATACCCAGGTCATGTCAACCTTCTGCTCAAAATTCTCCATTGGCTTTTCATCTGAGAATAAATGCAGTGGCCTGAGTCCCTCCATCATCTGGTTCACTATCCACTTCTTACCTCTTTGACTTCATGTCCTGAACTCCCTGAACCCACTGCACTATAGGCACACTGGACTCTGTGCTGATTCTCCTGCCTCAATGTTTTCACATGTTCTGTCTTCTCTGCCTGGAAAACACTGCCTGACTCAATCACTGACTTCCTTCAATCATTTACTCAAAATTCATCTTCTAATTCAGAGCTGCAAGATCACTTGGTCTAACTTCACAGTTTCACCCGTACCATGTGTTCCAAACTTCCCACTTCTGCTTTATTAGTTCTCTTTCACACTTGCCACTCTCTGACATGTTTTGTATGTCTCCTTTTTATCTTATTTCCTCTCTTCCTCACTAGAATGTAAGTTCCATGAGGGGTGGGATTTTTCTCTTTGGTTTATTAGCATACATTCTTTGCCTGAAACAGTGATTGATATACTGCAGGTGTTCAAAACATATTCCTGAAAATTGAATAAAACTCACTAATGAAAATAAAACTTTTTTGAAATAATAAGTGTCAGAAGTCAGGAAGACTACTTGTTTGCTACAATAGTGATTTATAGATGCTGTTCTATCTCTAACTAGCTGTGTAATCATTACTAATCACTTGGTTTGCTATCTTTAACAAAATCGTTACCAATGAGAATTGATGAAGACTAATTAAAGATTAATTAACCATTAATCTAATCTATCCTGTACTTTGTCAGAAAGCAGAAATCCCTCAGCATTCAGATGTCTTACCCACAAAATGGACCCACAAAACTGTCTTTAAGTATAAGCTTGAAGAATTGCAAAAGGGAAGAAGGCAGAGGTATCTAGAGGGAGACCCCACCTCAGGCATGGGTGTGGATAGTCAAAAATCCCTGTAACAGTGTTCCAGACATAAGCTATCCTTGAAGCATTAGGGCAGACCCACTCTGCCTTTTGGAGCTTCCCCAGTGACTCAGCAGGTCAAGACTCTGCCTGCTATGCAGGAGACACAGGATCAATCCCTAGGTCAAGGAGATCCCCTGGAGAAGGAAAAGGCAACCCACTCCAGTATTCTTGCATGGAGAATCCCATGGACTGAGGAGCCTGGTGGGCTAGAGTCCTTAGGGTCCCAGAGTCGGACACGACTGATCAGCTAAGCACACATTCTGCCTTAGGTCTCATTTTAAGGGAACATGTTTTTCGTCTTCTGGTCTAGCGGTTCTGCTTTCTTTTTTCCATGTTTTATACCTATTATCAATGACAGTGACATCAAGAGTATCAGTAACTACAGCAATCATTTATTGAACATTGATCTATTTAGGCTAATTCTTTGAGCAATATTCACTAACAGCATGTTTTAAGATACTTATTTGCATTTTTTTTCTTTCTTCATTTTATTTTCCTCTTTCAGCACCTTCTTCCTCCATTCACTTGGTAATGGGTACCTTCATCATTGCCTCAGGATAAGATTAAAACTAGGCAGTGAGTTGAGATTTTGTTTTCAAAAGTTAAATTCTGATAAGACAGGGGGATTCATGAAGACTGGCTTCCCTGTGTCCTCCCCTACACATACACCGCCACCACCACCAAAGATTAGAAAGTGTTTTCATCCAAGGATGGGNCTTCATCATTGCCTCAGGATAAGATTAAAACTAGGCAGTGAGTTGAGATTTTGTTTTCAAAAGTTAAATTCTGATAAGACAGGGGGATTCATGAAGACTGGCTTCCCTGTGTCCTCCCCTACACATACACCGCCACCACCACCAAAGATTAGAAAGTGTTTTCATCCAAGGATGGGGGAAGTCATGAAGTGAAGTGAAGTCACTCAGTCGTGTCCAACTCTTTGTGACCCCACGGACTGTAGCCCACCAGGCTCCTCCCTCCATGGGATTCCCCAGGCAAGAGTACTGGAGTGGGTTGCCATTTCCTTCTCCAGGGGATCTTCCCGACCAGGGATCGAACCGGGGTCTCCAGCATTCCAGGCAGATGCTTTAACCTCTGAGCCACCAGGGAAGCCCCAGGGGGGAAGTCATAGGATGTGAGAAATCTCTGCGAGAAAGCTACACAGTGACAAGGGAAATACAGTAAGATTAGCAGAGGCAATGACAGAGAGAGCAAGGAGAACCGAAGAGGCGGGTGGACAAGGATGATGGGTGTCTCAGGGGTACAATGTGTGAACAGATGACTCACTGGCTGCAGGTAACCCTTCCTCTCTGCCCTAGCCCCATTCCCACACCACTGGCTCTACAACATGTGTAGCTGGGCTCAGGAGCCCTAACCTGGATGAAAGGCTCAGTGTTCATCTGGGTTTGCAAGGTACTTTACAGAGAATTGAGAAAGTGTAGATTAGCCAATAATCCTATGCACAAAACTTACTGCAACTCTGGCCAGAATGTATGGGGTAGGGGTGGGGGGAACTCCTCAAATGACTAAATTTTCCACTAGTTGAGAAGAATAAAAACTCAAAACAGAAATTCAAGTTTTTGTTGGTTTTGTTTTGTCTTTTGATATACTTGTCACCTTGCTTATTTAACTTATATGCATAGTACATCATGAGAAATGCTGGGCTGGATGAAGCACAATCTAAAATCAGGATTGCAGGGAGAAACATCAATAACCTCTGATATGCAAGAGGACACCACACTTATGGCAGGAAGTGAAGAGGAACTAAAAAGCCTCCTGATGAAAGTGAAAAAGCCAGCTTAAAACTCAACATTCAGAAAACTAAGATCATGGCATCTGGTCCCATCACTTCATGGCAAATAGATNTACTGCGTGCTCAGGCTGGCTTCCTGCTCCGGGCTGGTTCCCTCGCTCCCACCCCCGCTGTGTTTTTCTTCCTTCCTTCTCTTCTCTCCTCTGAAGGTTCACTGAGGTGGTTTCTGAAACATGTCCCTTCTGGGAGCTGGACCGCTGTCTCCTGTGAAAGCAGTGAGCAGCGTCCAGTGCCTTCCAGTCCCCTAAACAGGAAACTGGTACAGCCTGCTGGGAGTGTAGTTATCCGGGTGCCAGCAGAAAGGTACAGTGATGTCCATGGCAGATGAACTGAGTTTATTAAAACTGCAAAGAATTCCTATGGGAAATTCCCACTTTGTTTACAGCCCTGTTCCCAAGCTGAGCAGTCAGGATCTCCAAGGAGAACAGCACACAGCACACGGTCCTGGACGGCACATTGGAAGGCGGTGTTCCAGTGCGCCTTCTGTGCCAACAGTAACACGGGGAACTCGGGTGTGGATCTGGGAAGACGGAGGCAGGGTGGGGCAGGCAGCGGGGCCCTGCAGTTCATGAGATCCAGAAAGTTGTGTATTCTGAGGGGTAGGAAGACCGGACATTTCACAAATCAAGAGGAGATGGTGAGTCATAACTATCATGGTGATCATTTTGGAATGTATAGAAATATTGAATCATTATGTTATGTAAAAGGAACTATATTGTATGTAAATCAATATACTTCAAAAACAAACTCACAGAAAAAGAGATCAGATTTATGGTTATAGGGGGATGAGGAATTGGATAAAGACAGTCAAAAAGTACAAACTTCCTCCTTATAAGACAAATACTAGGGATGTAATGTACAATATGATACATATCATTAACACCTATATGTTTTATATGAAAGTTGTCCAAAGAGTCAGTCCTAGAGTCCTCATCACAAGAAAAAAATTTTTTTCTATTTCTTTAACTTTGTATCTATATGAGATGATGGATCATCACTGAATTTATCATGGGCATCATTTCATGATGTATGGAAGTCCAATTATTATGCTGTATACCTTAAACATATAGTTCTATAGCTCAACAAAATTGAAAAAAAAGAGGAGATGCTGAAGGAAAAGGAGAGGGTCACACCCAGGTTAACAAGGCATCAGCGAGGACCATCTGGGATGGTTTCATCAGGAAGCACAGAACATCTGGGTTATTTTTGCCAAATCTGTATTTTTGGGGGGTCAGCCCTCCTCACTTAGCATGTGTTTCAACATTAGCACTGATGAATACTAATACATTTTGCTTTATCAGAGTAGGAAATGGTAGTCCAGCCCAGCATTGTTGCCTGGAGATTTCCACGGATGGAGGAGTCTGGTGAGCCACAGTCCAAGGGGTCAGAAAGAGCCGGATGCAACCAAGCATGTTTTGCTTTATGTCCCTTGCACATAATGGTCCTTTGATAAATATTTCTTGAATGTGTGATGAAGTACACAGAATCCCAAACTCAACCCCAAATGGAGGCCTGAACAGGAAGAGCTCAGGCTCTCAGGAGACATTTGGTACCTGAGCTCACTTTCCTTTGGTTTTTTTCCACAAGTTCACTCCACCCTGAAATGTCCTTACTGGCAAACACTGAACTCTGAAAAGCAGATGAAGTCAAAGATTCTTCTGGATGGAGGAGGGCTCCCCACCTGGCACCCCCTTCACCACCAAGAGCCTTTGCCAGAGCATCACCAAGAAGGGACACTGAGCCTCAGTCTAGCCAAGTCTGCGCTCATGATGCTTTGGATTATGAAAGCCCAGAGTAGTTTTCAAACTATGTTTTTATAACTATGAGAAAAGTCAAGAAGAGGGACTCATTAGAATGACTCCCCAGCACAGCCCTGCTCTCCCATGGGTATGGATCAATAGCATACTTTGTTGAATGTCACTTTTCAAAACATACGTAACACAGCATCTGTTATTCATTCCGACTGTACTGATTCCACAGGGTTGTTTGCTCAAAGGTCAGAGAATGTCATCGCTTGGGAAGCCTTGGGCAGGAGGAACTGCTCTTGGACCAACCTCAGCCAGTGAATTCACAGCCCTGAGACCTTCTCAGAAATGGGAGGTGACCAGCTGCCCTATAATGTATGAGAATGAATGCATTCTCTCGTTCCAAGTAGGACCTGCTGCTGCTAAGTTGCTTCAGTCGTGTCCGACTCTGTGTGACCCCATAGACGGCAGCCCACCAGGCNTACACAAAAATATTAATAATTATCAGTTTCCATCTGGTTCCTGGGTTATCTTTAAGTGGGCTCTGAAATGGCAAAGTGGCTGGTTGCATTTTAGACTGACCAAACTGCCTCTCATTCTTTAACCAGGTTATGAATTATATGTAGACATGCAAGGGACTCTCTAAGCTATTTCATTTTTCACAGAAATAAGTGAAAGAAAATTACCCTTCATCAGAAACCAGTGCAGTCTTCCCAAGACAAATCTGTGACCTGTATCTGTGGGTGAAGACCTTCTGGATTTTTACCATAACAACATCTCACTACCTTCAAAATATTTTGCCCAAATGATCAACTCAGAGCTTAAAGACCAAAGTTTCCTTCTTGCCAATGGGCTTGCTGGGAATGGAGTATCATTGTTGACACTCCAAGGCGTAAGTACCCTTATAAAGGATGACTTAATTGGATATCTGAAATGAACATTTTTTTCTGTACCATTTGTTCAGTGAAGAAGAGCTTACAAAGAAAGATGATGATGCTCCTTTATGCTTATTAAAGGCTTTGAATAAGCGGCAGACTGAACAAGAAAATGATGTCCAAAAGAAACCAGCACCATGGGCTATTTGTGACATGGGTAGATAAAGGGAAAACAGAAGAGAGACTGCTGGATTTCTAAAGTACACGTAAATTTTAATGCAAGCATCCTATGACTGACTACAGTGATAGCTGCAATTTGATAGTTTGAGCAGATACTGTTCCATGTAGATTCTTTGGATATCAATGAGCAACACACAGAACTCTGGACATCTTGATCATCAAATGTGATGAACTTTCTTTTAGCACTCATAAATGAGTCGCCCCCTTCCTTATTTTCCATTCATTATGAATTTCTGAAATGGAAACTTTCTTGCTATTGCTCCATGACTGGCTGCATGAAATCGCAGCACCCTCTGTGAGATAGAAGGATCACGTGGTTATCTAGCAGCTGTGCCTTGTTCAAAATATCAGCATGAATTAACATGTATATTATCTTTGCAGAGTGAGGGCTCAACCACTTTGCCTCCCCCCAAGGTTGACACTGTTCAAACAAATGTTTGAAATTAGACAAGTGTCCTTTTTCCCTAACAGAATATGGAAAATTCACAAATTCAAGTATATGTGCACATAAACATTTTACCAGTTCTCAAATATACAAGCGCGGAATAGCTGTCATAAATACAAATGTTCATAGCTGTACACAAGATGGGGGTCAACCATATTACAGCAGCATGCCTTCTTGCATTTTATCACAACACTAAAATATGCAGTTCCTTCCCCTGACAAAGCACTGTTAAGCCACAATGTGGTCTGAGCAATTATCGCCCTGGAGGGAAACACACAATGACTCCAGTGAACAGGAATAGCTGTTGAGACAGCTGGACTCTAGTAGTTCACGATCAGAGCCACAGGGTCTAATTCATCACCTGGCTTCCATTTTAGAGAATTCCACTCACCTGAGAAGGAAGGCAGTCAGGGGACCTAACGAGAAATCATATTAAGTACAATCAAAAGCTGACTGGAGACAGAGGTGACTACAGTGGAATAATAGATGTTCATGAAGAGACGAGGCATATGTCAGGCTGTACTATTGTCTTACAGCGCTTATTTTGTCACAACATTTTACTATCTACTTTTAATTATTCAAATATCAACATTTAAGGAGAGAGAGAAGCAGTGCTTAGCAGGAAACTAGATTGAACTGTAATATCCATCTAATGAGGAAACAAGATAAAATGCTTCCCAGGTGACTCAGTGGTAAAGAAGCTGCCTAACAGTGTAGGAAGGAGAAGGCAATGGCACCCCACTCCAGTACTCTTGCCTGGAAAATCCCATGGACAGAGGAGCCTGGTAGGCTGCAGTCCATGGGGTTGCTAAGAGTTGGTCACGACTGAGCGACTTCACTTTCACTTTTCACTTTCATGCACTGGAGAAGGAAATGGCAACCCACNTCATCCATCCCAGCATTTCACATGATGTACTCTGCATATAAGTTAAATAAGCAGGGTGACAATATACAGGCTTGAGGTACTCCTTTCCCTATTTGGAACCAGTCTGTTGTTCCACGTCCAGTTCTAATTGTTGCTTCTTGACCTACATTCTAGAACTAACACCCAAATAAGACGTCCTTTTCATTATAGGGGACTAGAATGCAAAAGTAGGACGTCAAGCGATACCTGGAGTAACAGGCAAATTTGGCCTTGGAGTACAAAATGAAGCCGGACAAAGGCTAACAGAGCTTTGCCAAGAGAACACACTGGTCATAGCAAACACCCTCTTCCAGCAACACCAGAGAAAACTCTACACATGGACACTACCAAATGGTCAATAGTGAGATCAGACTGATTTATTCTTCGCAGCCAAAAATGAAGAAGCTCTATACAATGAGCAAAAACAAGACAGGGAACTGACTGTGGATCAGATCATGAACTCCTTATTGCCAAATTCAGACTTAAATTGAAGAAAGTAGGGAAAACCACCAGACCATTCAAGTATGACCTAAATCCCTTACAATTATACAGTAGAAGTGACAAATAGATTCAAGGGATTAGATCTGATGAGAGNTTGCCAAATTCAGACTTAAATTGAAGAAAGTAGGGAAAACCACCAGACCATTCAAGTATGACCTAAATCCCTTACAATTATACAGTAGAAGTGACAAATAGATTCAAGGGATTAGATCTGATGAGAGAGCCTGAAGAACTATGGACAGAGGTTCGTGATATTGTACCAGAGGCAGTGATCAAGACCATCCCCAAGAAAAAGAAATGCAAAAATCAAAACAGTTGTCTGATGAAGCCTTACAAATAGCTGAGAAAAGAAGAGAAGCAAAAGGCAAAGGAGAAAAGGAAAGATATACCCATTTGAATGCAGAGTTCTAAAGAATAGCATGGAGAGATGTGCCCCTTCTTCCCACATCTTTAAAAAAACAAATGTCTTTGCTTCAAGAATATACAATGGAGAAGAGACAATCTCTTTAACAAGTGGTGCTGGGAAAACTGGTCAACCACTTGTAAAAGAATGAAACTAAAATACTTTCTAACACCATACACAAAAATAAAATTTAAATGGATTAAAGATCTAAACATAAGACCAGAAAACTCCTACAAAACTCCTAGAGGAAAACATAGGCAAAACACTCTCCGATGTAAATCACAGCAGGATCCTCTATGATNGAAACTAAAATACTTTCTAACACCATACACAAAAATAAAATTTAAATGGATTAAAGATCTAAACATAAGACCAGAAAACTCCTACAAAACTCCTAGAGGAAAACATAGGCAAAACACTCTCCGATGTAAATCACAGCAGGATCCTCTATGATCCTCCGCCTAGAGTAATGGAAATAAAAGCAAAAATAAACAAATGGGACCTAATCAAACCTAAAAGCTTTTGCACAACGAAGGAAACTATAAGGTGAAAAGACAGCCTTCAGAATGGGAGAAAATAATAGCAAATGAAGCAACTGACAANGCTGTGATTCATGGGGTCGCAAAGAGTCGGACATGACTGAGCAACTGAACTGAACTGAAAGCTATTTTCATATTCTCACTACTGCAAATAAGATATTGCTAATTCTCACAAAAGACATGAAAAAATGTTTTGTGAAGTGAATAATATTTTGGCACCAAAATCTGGCAAGTGATCATAAAATTCCCTGTACATAACTTGCACAAAGTCTGCACTAAAGAAGGAAAGCAGTAACAGTCAAGCTAGAATTACTGAAAGATTCACCTTATCCAATAATCTAGGATTCTGTTCTTTAGTAGCAGAGTAATTGTAGGAAAAGCCAAATCAATAATTGCTGAGAGTTTGATTGAACAATTCATGGAGTTCTTCACACACAAACAAGTATTATAAAACAACTGCAACTTTTAAGGGAGGCCATGGTGCCAACAATCTTATTGATTTTAAGATCGATGCAGGTGACACTCTCAATATCCTAACTGCCAAATTCCTCATATTTCTCAATTCCAACATCTTCCTCTCCAGTTTCTCCCCTTTACCTTCGTTTCAGAACATATCCCACTTGTTTGCAAACCCAGTTCTGTCCTTGAACCTCTTTCATCAAATTGCTCCTGGAACTCTGTCCTTTTCTTCACTTTTTTATCTTCTATTTCTCCTTCTCAGTTTTCCTTCTCATGTTTCCTAGTCTTTAGAAAAGCTTTCCATGGGGAAAAATACTATAAATTCCTCCATTGTAAGGTACCTTCCTTTGTAAAATCTATTTAATACTGTCTGTTAAGAAGCACTACCATAATAAAAGTGAAAATGTACATGACAGATATAAGGAGATGTAGCCCTTAGTGGTGATGGAGCATTATGACTGTAGGGGTAGGATTATTAATGATTTTCCTTTATATTTCTGAACTCTTTTTCAGCTTACATACTTTTATATTTCAAAACCTTCCTGTAATATTTTACCCTGTATTTGTCCATGATCAAAATTTCAAAAAAATAATCTATTCAGTAGCTTCCACATTCACTGTTTGCCTGATACCCTTCAACCTACTTTTGCTTTGTTTCCTTTTTCTACTTAATTAAAATAGCTCTCATAAAGGCATCCAATGACGTTAAAATCATGAGATATGTTTTAAATTTTCCTTTATTCTTAATTTCTTGTCTTTGTTATAATTAAATACTGTCATCTCCTTGAAATCTCTCCTCTCTCAGCTGTCTTATACATTCCCAGGCTTTCCTATTTTTCTATTTCTTGGTCCTTCCCAATTTCTTTTTTGCCCAACCATCTAGCTAGTCCTTGGATGCCAGAAATTGACAAGTACCACTGAACTTCTTTTTTTCCATGTCTCTTTTCCCTTACTTTGTCATTCGTTTTATTATATTCCCTTAGTTCAGCTCTCACCTCTTTGCAAATGACTGTTAAATGAGTTTCTGTGAACATGCTGGTTCCCTGGAACTACATATATTCAATTGTATGCTGGACATATCTTACAGGTATCCTCATGACACCCCAAAAACCCTACTACCCAGCAATTACATCATCTTTCTCCTCAATGCAACCTCTCTTTTGTGCTTCTTACCCTTATAATAGCATCATTTTTTAGGTAGTAATCAAGCTCAAACTATCAGGGTGATATTATTTTATTGCCCCATACATTCAGAATATTTGCTATGACATCAGTCTAGCCCTATAAGGATTAATGTACTTTAGGCACACTTTTCTAGTATTTTTATTTCCTTTCTTCACTCAATGTTTTTTTTCTGCAGAAGAATCACTCCCATCTTGCCACTCCTATATTCCACCAAAAAGCTGAACAAACACACACATACACACACACTATTACACATCTAGCCTTCTTGGTTTTAGGTCTTTCAGTTATGTTTTCTCTCATTAGAACTTTATTTTTGTTCTACTGTTCCCTTTCACAATAAAATAAAACAAAAAATAAATGCTTTATACATCTCTGTCTCTATTAACTAGTCACTCATTCCTTAACCAATTGCAATTTGTTCTGTTCTGGGATTGCAAATCAAAGTACCCTTATTCTAGAAATTACTGACTTATGCCACAGCGAGTCTGAGCTTTCCCAAGTCTCACCTTTCTCAGTTGTTCTGCATATTTCATATTGCAATTTACACCCGGTTCCCTAAATAGCATAGACTGGCCTCTACCATATGCATTTCTAAGCTGATTCTACTAGGCTAATATATCTCTCCATATAGATTACTTTCTCCTGACTCATAATGTAGAAGTTATTAACATTCTTAAATTGTTTCTCTATAGTATCTCTCACATGCGTTTCTAAGTTTTAAACACAAACACTTGTGTATCACCCAAAATATCTCTCATTTCTCATTCTCAGAGATGTGATCACAAGTACCTAACAGACACCTCTGTCTTAAATTCATACAGGCAAAACCAATTTTAGGTTCTAGGTTTAACCCAGTAGCCAATTGACTACCCATATCTATTATTCCATTGTCAATTCAAACATTTCTATTTTTCCAGTAGAAATTGTTGTCAAAAATACTCCATTTTCCTTTCTCTCATGCACCCAACTTGTTGCCAAGCCCTCAGCACTCAACATGTCTACTGTTCATTCCAAATGTCCCTGTTCTCCACTGCATTTTCAATGCTACAAACCTATTTTTCCTCATATCAGGAGAATCTTCTAAAAGCACTCTCTGGTAATGTTTGTCTTTTAAACCTTTAGTGTCTCCCCATTGTTTAACAAATCAAAGACAGTTTTTTGTTTTTTTTTTTTAAATTTCTCATCCTAAGATTCAGAATCTCTGAAAACCTTTGTATGGAGCTCTATTCAGCATCCTCTGGGTCACGTTTTAAACTAATTCCATGCAACCTTGACTCTTAGAATGAGAGTTGCCTTTGACAAAACCAAAATATCTGTAAGTTTGCTAAGGGCCCGGGGTGAATGTTCTTGGTGCCCAGGTTTTGGAACCACTGGGGCACAGTTTAACCCAAACCTACCTTCCCTGCACCATGCGTGTTATTTCCTTCTTCATCCCTCCATTCTAGAAACTCTGCAAGCTCCTCAAAGACAGGAACATATTTAAATTTCCACATTATATGGCACGTAGTACAGTGCCTCATATATACTAAGCATTTATTAATTGTTCAAGAAAAATGGAATTAATAAATTTAACCCATTCACTCAGATAAAGTCATTACAATTAACCACAATAAAATATTACTCTTAGCTATTTGCTCTTCAAACATACTTTCTAAGTACTCAAGGAAAAGAAGGGTATGTTCCCTACAAAAATTTTATAACAACGTATTTTCTGCCTCTTTTATGGTCCTTAAACTTTACTGTATTATAATGGCACAGAAGAGGCCATATAAAAAATGGCTCAAGGAAAATTAAAAAAAAAAACCCTAAAACTTTAATTTAAACTCACCATTTCCATCCAAAATAGATATTTCCCCTTGAAAGCTAAAATTAAAATTGACAGTCCTCCATATAGCATAAGTTAAGTTCTTTATTAGTATCATATTTTGCTTCCATAATGAGTATCATCAAATCTAAACTTACAAAATGATTACTAATAACAAAGTAAAACTATCTTTAATGCCTTTAACAAGTAGGTTAGTATGAAGTACACCAATCTTCTTAAATGTATTACTCTTTATGGATACATACACTCTGCTTTGTGGAAAGCTGTCGGAAACTGAGATATTTTCTTCAGATAAAGTGTAAAAGCCCAAGCCAGAATTCAGCTCTTTGTAAGGGATAAACCAGGGTACTTTCTCAAAAGAGGTGAGGAAAAATGAACATGTGATTTTGACCTTCAAGATTTGGAAGCCTCCTGTAAGCTAAAGTATTAAAAAAAAAAAAAAGTGGTGTTTAGATGAAGAAAAGTGTTTGATGAGTATATAACAAAGCACACTCTGCCCTTTAAGCCTTGGATAGAAAGTTAAGAACAGATGGAAAATTCCATTGTGTGCTTTCCGTGCCACCTGTCACCATCTGAATGGTAGCCAGCATTACAACTCTACCTTATTTAGTCTCATGATGGAAAGACTGGCACTACTGAGGACCTACTCTACTAGAAATTAACGATACTTAAAGCTTGCAATAAGCTTTAAAACTGCACTTGTGATCAAAACTTGTCAATCCACCATTCTCCATTCAATCAATAAAATTTTGAAAAATGTTTATAACTTCTGTGTTAGTTGTAGACTATGTCTTGGAACTTATGGAGACTACTGAGCTAAATGTACAGGTAGAAAAGCTTACATGGAGAGATCCCACATAAGCATATTGCCTCAGGCAGATCATATTGATGTAGGATGAAGAAAAACGTCTAACAAAATTGAGCAGGAACTATTAAATGATTAACATGTTATCAGTACATTTAGAAACATGCATTATGTTTGTATGGTGTGGTGGCTGCAAGGTTAGGGTCACAATGAGTAACTGGATAAACAGGAATAGATGAAGGAGGATATAGCACTTTTTTAAAGGAATATATGGTATACATAGTAGAATTGAGTACTTGATAATATACCTCTAATGGATCTCTGTGATGATTTTATTTGGAATTCCTCTTTCTTTCCCAACTGTGCCTCCTGGTTATTAAGAGCATATTAGTGACTTTATGGGTACAGCTAGTGCTGTGCTGAACCCAAAGAGACGACTAATAAAGTTCATGTTGAATTCTTACTTGTCTGAAGAAGGACTGTGAAAGAAATAGTATTTTAGAAAAGATTTGTGTGAAAGGAGGAAGAACTAAGATGTGGGGAATGATAGCACTAGAGTGTCACGATCAGATTCAATGATGCTTGAGGAAGAAATGATTGAACAAATCTGATGTTGAAAATAAGTACACAATTACTTCTGAGAGGAAAGAACCATGCGAGTGGAAGAGTTAGAGAAAGTGGGAGAGTTAGGCTGGCCACATGAAGTTCTGAGTACATATAGACATGACCTAAATTTCAGGATAACTTTGAAGAAAGAGATGATCTGCAAAGCCTAAGACACCAAAGGAAAGAGGAATGATACCAAGAACCGGCAATTCAGAGCAAACCTTTGTTGATTAATAAATAAAACAGTTTAAAGACAAATGGCCATGCTATCAGAATGATCTGGGGAAGTTAACATAGTATAACAAGTGTACATAATTTAGCGAAAAATAGATAAAAAGGCTTTCGAAGATTTCATCAGATTATTTCAGAATTTTTGGAGCTAGGTATTTAGAGCTGGCATCACATTAAAATAACAACATCATAGATTACAAATGTCCTGGGATATAGAGAATAAAACCTATACAGAGTCATATCATATTCTAAAATTTGAAGAGAGTGAAGATGGCATGTTTGGACTCGTTTTCACTAATGTTCTTATATGTAAGCACAAAGTCTGAGAAAAGGGAGGCAATTAAAAGGAAACAAGCATATCCCTAAGCTCCTCCCAAAGCCCTGGGATGGGAAGACGGGTCACAGGCAAGATTTCTGTCATCTTGTCTTGGCAGCATCATAGTCACCATCAGGACTCACTGTAGGGGACAGACTGTAGGGCTGAGACACCTGCGTATCCAGGAGGCAATGGATCTTGTCAAGGAGGCAACTGATCTAGCCAACTGTGTTTCAGTGCTAGAGAAGAAAATGATATGTTACATAATGATAGTTTGTACAGAATTCCAAAGCTTAAAATTAAATATAGAAAGAACTTCTGTTTTCTCTTAAAAGGGCATCATTGTTCTATACTATTAGCTCAAGAAGAATCAGAGGAGCAACATAAAAGGCTACAAGGTGATGTATAACACAAAAATTTCTATATGTAAACATCTGTGCTAATACTAGGGGACTTTGTAAGTCCTCCAACTATTAAGACTGAGTTCTTCTTCTCACAATGAACCCTAGTTAATCAGACTTCTGCCCTCTTCCATTCAAACCAATCACCTAGGCTATTTCTCATATTTCCTTCTCTAAAGAATCAGCATGGAAAGAATGTAGTCTCCCTATTTTTGCCATATAGCATCAACTGTCATAAATTGATTACAAGGGGGAGGGGTCTATATGGCTTCCTAAGTTTGTACAATGATGGGAATGATGTAAGTCCTAAAAGCATCAAAACATACCAGAAAATAGTAGTTCCAGTCTTTTCAAAATATGATTATCCTTCCTCAAAAATTATGACATTCCTGCAATGTCATGAATTATAACATTCGTAAATAGTAGTACTGGAGAATATTTTTTGTAAGCAAATTTCAGAGGAGAATGCATAGATTTAATCAGAAGAAGAGAAAATACTATTAACCAGACTTGGGTTATAGATCAGTGTCTCCTAATTAAATCATCACATAATGTTTTCTGTATTGAGCTCTAAGGAACTGTTCTTTTCTGTTAATTTCAATCATCCTATTCTTTCCAATGAGTTTATAGACATATTGTATCTCACAGATTCTGCTAGTCTGCAGTTCTGGCTTCTTTATAATGTAGGCTTATCATGATTTTTCATGGTGTATGCTGTATCATGGCTATTCTCTATATATTTCCTTTTAACCTCAGTTCCCACTAATAACCATTTATTTATTTTCTAGTTCATCCAACAAATACTGCAGACCAAGTCATCTTGTAAGGTCATTGAGTAACCTACGGATGAAACAGCCTTGAGTTACTAACCCCAGAAGTCTAATCAATCGTAACCAGAGGAAGAGCTGGGAAATTAAAGACTTCAAAATTGGCAAGTCTAAATGCTACACTGAGGAATCAGGCAGAAAGGGAAGAGAATTCTTGAACAATGATAATTTTTAAAAGGTGGAGAGCTCTTGCATGAACCATATTTGCCTAAAATAGCAAAACTAAATAATTTTGATATCAAAAATGCTATTTTGTAACAAGTTATGAAAATTAAAAGAGGGAAGACAGAGAAGGTAGGGCCTACTCAGTTCAGTTCAGTTCAATCACTCAGTCGTGTCCGACTCTTTGCGACCCCATGAATCGCAGCACGCCAGGCCTCCCTGTCCATCACCAACCCCCAGGGTTCACTCAGACTCACGTCCATCGAATCAGTGATGCCATCCAGCCATCTCATCCTCGGTCGTCCCCTTCTCCTCCTGCCCCCAATCCCTCCCAGCATCAAAGTCTTTTCCAATACGTCAACTTTTCGCATGAGGTGGCCAAAGTACTGGAGTTTCAGCTTTAGCATCATTCCTTCCAAAGAAATCCCAGGGTTGATCTCCTTCAGAATGGACTAGCTGGACCTCCTTGAACTAATAAATGTTTGTGCATTTTCTAATATGCCCTCCAGATATATGTGTGTATATATCTAGATGTATTTATATATCTATAAATATCTTTGAAGATACTTGGAATAATACAAAGGCAATGTATAATTAGAAAACTAATTTTGTGATTTTATATATTATGAGATAATTTTTTGATGATATATTTGAAATGAGGCCCCAAACAGGAGATTGTCTGGTAGAAAGTCCACATACTATGAAGACTATGTTTGATAGTTCACACACTATAAAGTTTGTGTTAAGTCAATCTTTAGTTTGCTGGGCTTGATAGTGAATAGCTTCCTGTTGTCAAGAGCTATTATGTCAAAATTACATTCCTCCATTTCTTTTACCTTATGTTAATTTATTCTATCTTATCTGTCAATCAGAAAATTCAGTTCTGTTCAGTTGCTCAGTCCTGTATGACTCTTTGCAACCCCACAGACTGCAGCAAAATATTTGCAGATGGTGATTGCAGCCATTAAATTAAAAGACGCTTACTCCTTGGAAGGAAAGTTATGACCAACTAGATAGCATATTGAAAAGCAGAGACTTTACTTTGTCAACAAAAGTAAATCTAGTCAAGGTTATGGTTTTTCCAGTGGTCATGTATGGTTGTGAGAGCTGGACTGTGAAGAAAGCTGAGCGCCAAAGAATTGAGGCTTTTGAACTGTGGTGTTGGAGAAGACTCTTGAGAGTCCCTTGGACTGCAAGGAGATCCAACCAGTCCATCCTAAAGGAGATCAGTCCTGGGTGTTCATTGGAAGGACTGATGCTGAAGTTGAAACTCCAATACATGGGCCACCTGATACAAACAGCTGACTCATTGGAAAAGATCCTGATGCTAGGATAGATTGAGGGCAAGAGGAGAAGGGGACGACAGAGGATGAGATGGTTGAATGGCATCACTGACTCAATGGACATGGGTTTGGGTGGACTCTGGGAGTTGGTGATGGACAGGGAGGCCTGCTGTACTGCAGTTCATGGGGTCGCAAAGAGTCGGACACGACTGAGCGACTGAACTGAACTGAACCCCTATAATGAGGAGTACATATTTTTTGAGTGTTAGTTCTAGAAGGTCTTCATAGAACCATTCAACTTCATATTCTTCAGTGTTACTGGTTTGGGCATAGACTTGAATTACTGCGATATTGAATGATTTGCCTCGGAAACAAACAGAGATCATTCTGCCGCTTTGAGACTGCATCCAAGAACTGCACATCACACTTTTTTGTTAACTGTGAGTAATCAGAAGATTACTATCCTTAATACTCTCAACTGAACTATGCTAGAACATAAAATATGTTGAAATATTCTTGATACCTCCCTAACACTGCATGTTTTCCTAACTCTGTGCTCACTATGATGTAATGAATATACCTTCAATTGTGCTCTATTTATTACTTGACTAATAGTATTATATGGTCACTCAATTTGTAATACAGAGATTTGCTTATTAAAATGTCTTTCTCTATGGTTTTTGAGAAAAAGCTGTTCATTGTAGAATAAACAATATTAGACAATAACACCGTATAGACACTATAGTTTTCTCTTGTATATTTCTTTGCAGTGTTGACTTGTTATAAAATACCATTTAATGGTAAAATGATTTTGTTGCTTATTAAAGAGTGACTTCAGTGAAATAGTAAGGGCTGGCAGTGGATCTAGAACAAGTGCAAAGGTAAAGTGGTAAAAGAGTTGCTTTCTAGAATGAATGCATGAGCTCTCACTCAACAAGACTGTTGATTATATAACAGGCTTATTAAAGAACAACGGCAAGATTGGAGCAAAGTGGGAGCCAGGTATTTGGACACTACAATGATCAGTCTCCTAAACATTTTCTTTGTCTCCTTCCACCACAGGATTACTTGTGTATCCTGTGTTGGCCCATATGTACAGCTACCTTGCACTATAAGATATTATCTTCTAGGACCTAAGAAACCATAATCAAGCCTAGGTTGGTCACTACAGGGATAGATCGGTGCAGGCGAAACTAACTGTACCAAAAAACAGCACGTCATTTGTGAAAAGCAGAAACAAATGAAACTTGTGGCATCTTTGGGGGCTTCCTTGGTGGTTCAGATGGTAAAGAATCTGCCAGCAATGTAGGAAACCTGTGTTCAATCCCTGGATCAGGTAGACCCACTGGAGAAGGGAATGGCTACCCACTCCAGTGTTCTTGCCTGGAGAATTCCATGGACAGAGAAGCCTGGCAGGACAGAGTCCACGGAGTCACAAAGAATCGGACATGACTGAGTGACTGATATTTTCCCTTTGGAAAATTGGGTGGTTTTTGACTATTGATTAGAAGTAAGAATGTTCTCTAGTTCTAAAATGATAACACTGGTATTAATGCCTTCTTTAAGGGCTTCTGAATCTGCAAATATCCTAAGTGTTTTACAATAAAAAGAAGATTAAAAGAAAAAATAGTCATGAAGCTTACAGAAACACAGAGGCACCTAAATCTTGGAGGAATGTGTGCATCTGTAAATGCCAGCTTCAGTATTAGAATAGTTTTCAAAACAGCAAAGTTACAGTTCTGCCCTATTTTAAGTCAAACACACGAACCATTTCATAGGAAAACACTCAGCTACACAGGATCTAAAATGCAGGGGAAATCAGTCCATAATCAACATGAAAACATCTGAAAAGAAATATGTGACTGTTCCCTCTAAGTGGCATAAATACACTTAAAGGAGGTTTGACTTCAGGCTGCCAGATTCAGAGTACTTTTTGCCTGTTTTTTGACTTTCAGAAGAAAAGAAATGGTGAATCTTTACAATTTGAAGAGACATTTCCTTCCAAGAGTTAAACACACAAGAATAAAAATGTGTGGTTTCAGCAGCTTCACCTGTGAAATGGAGGTTATAAATACTCTATTTCTTACGGGGTCACTGGCAGAACTCAAAGGTATTTGTAAAGTGCTTCTTACAAAAAAGACTCTTGTGTATAAGTGCTAAATTCATCATAAGTAATAATACAGTAAAAAAAATTGAAATTCCTCCCCAAATACCTCCTAACATCTTACCTGGCAGATTTATTAATATTTTAACAATTCATATTTGTTAAAATAAGATATCACATATTCTTATGGTCAACAAAGTAAAGAGATAGGCCCTTTGTCTTACCAAAGTCTGGACCTTAAAGCAACTGTTTGTCTAATAAGGAGATTCAGGAAAACATCAAGTCAAAATTAATAGAATACAAAGAGGAAGGGAAGGGAGAGGAAGAAGAGAAACATCAGAGGTTCAAAACAATATGAGCAAGAATTAGATCTAATAATTGTGATTAGATTACATACTATCAAAGTATGCCTTTGATAACAGTAGTGACACATGGGGAAGCCTGTTAGCTCCGAGTGGTAAAGAGTCTGCCTGCAATGCAGGAGACCCAGGTTTGATCCCTGGGACAGGAAGATCCCCTGGAGAAGAAAATGACAACCCACTCCAGTATTCTTGCCTGGAGAATTCTAGGTATAGAGGAGCCTGCTGGGCTACAGTCCATGGGGCCACAAAGAGTTGCACAAGACTGAGCAACAAACACTTCACTTCATTGTCTGTTGTTAATGATTCCACAATAGAATTTTTAGAAGGTGACCCAGGTCTTGAAAATGTGAGAGAACACGTGTTCAAAGCTTAAAATTGAAGCACTTTTGCAGAAAATAAACTTGTTTTAAAGAAACAATACTTCTTGGAAATTTGTATATTACATAAATTGCTATGAACAGCAACAACAACAAAAAAAGACTCTGACCTAAAATAATATCAAATTCCACTGACTTACTACTAACAGACACCTTAGGTTTGGGGTTGTTTTATAGCCTATCAATATATTCAACAAATAAACAGGTCCTGGAAGACTTCAACTGTCAAGCTCATATAAAATAACTTGAAAAAAAAAAACCCTCACAAAATATCCACAGACCTAATAACTTGCATAGGAAAAAAGAGCAATTGAGGGTTATTCCAAAGCTTTCAATAGTAGGAAAAAAAAATAATCCTGCCTCTACTGGAATTGAGAATATCCATTCTCTCCTTTCTACCTGAATTATTCTTTGACACCTTCAGCTATTTCAGTTCTGCTTTTCAAGTCTCCAAACATTTTATAGTTAAGACAGCACAAAATATAACTGATATTTCCCCATCTGTTTCCTTAATAAATAGCCTCTGCTAGAATGATCAGTGTACAAACAGCAAAATAGAACCACTCATCATACCATATACCCCACACCACAGAGAAAAGAGCTTTGTTTTGATAAGGCTTTTCTGGATGGTGTGACATAATTCTTCCCCTGTCTCAGAGGTATTTGGGCATCTGGACAAGAAATTATTCAACTGAAATGGAAAAAAAAAAAACTCTACAAACTAGTAGATGGCTTATATTTTATAGGGATGTTATATACTCTTGAAAATAACCAATAATTATCTTAAATTTTACATATAATATTTCTCCACACGCAATTTCATTGCAAAAACATTATGACTCTTGACAACATCAAATGCTTTGTAATATCATTAAGGTTCAAAATTACAAGTTATTAAAAATTAACTGAATTTCTGATCCTTAAGTTAAAATTGATAATAATTCTAAAGGATTTTATTTGAATAGCAGGGGAAAAATAATGTTATTATTTTAGAAAACGGGAGCAGTTAGTAATTATCAAGTAGACTGTAAACAGTCCTAGCATTTCAGATGATCAAGAACAAAACAAAATGAAACTTTTATACAGATATGCTATCAGAAATGACTAGGAAAGGAAAACTTATAGATATGGAATTAAAATGATGCTGCTGTTTTATACCATCCTTTAAAAAATAGAAAGTACCATTAAAGTAAATTCAGCAATTCTTTTGGAGGAATCTAGCTTCCTAAAAACAAAAAGTTTTGAAAGTTATAAGCTTTAATTAAAAGAAAATTTATCATGACAAAGAGTTGCAAACTTTTTAGTTGAGTATCTTATAATTTTACCTCTATTTTTATGAATAAATAACACAAAGAAGTCCATATTCAATGAACAACAAACATGTACAGAATGAAAGAATAAATGAATGATTTGGTAGCTCTAACTATTGGATATGCATATACATGGGGGAAAGATTTTTTTTTTCTTAATTACCTCAGGGCCCAATGTAGTACTTGCCTGTAGTATTTGACTCGGTATAATGAGAAAAATGGCTTATACTCTCAAGTTAGTCTTTATTCTTGTTCAAGAAATGTCCACATCCTTAAACACTATAGCTAACATTCACAAATTCATAAATACTAAAAAGGACTTGTGCAAAACTAAATATCCAGAAAGGACTGAAAGCTTATAAAGATTTCAGAAAAGTGGGAAAGACACCATTTCTATTAATGACAGTGATCAATGTCTCAGGGAAATTTTTTCGTATAACTTGAAAAGACAAAATTCTTTAAAACCTTTGGATAGAAAAGGAATTCAAAAATCACTCTCTAGATATATTTATTCAGGGTTGAAAAGGAGGCATCTGAAAGACTGCTTGCTATGCTGGTCATCAATCAAAATCGCAATGATTTTTGTTGTTGTTGTTCCAGAACACTACTTCCAAGTAGATATAACTAGGCTATTTCTGGGGAGTTAAACATTGCTTATTAGCACTTAGAAACAACACAAGAATGAGAAAATATGTAATTCTCAGACAGAGGATTCTATTGTCTTAGGCTACCTAAAACGTTATTTCAAAAAGACACAAAAGTGGCCTTAATTAATCAATATACATTTAAATGACTTGCCTCGTGTGTATATTAGCAGAACCATTCCCATAGTGGCTTTAGGTCAAATAATTCATATGAGGTATGACTAGGTTTGGTAAAACTGTGACTTTTGCCACACAACTTATTTTTTGAACTGAAATTTGTCAAAGGATCACAGTTAGTTTAACTAAAAATAATCATAAGAATTTAAAAAAAAACTAACCTTACTCAAAATTTAGATAAATATACATGCATGTGTGAATGTATGCACATATATGTATGCATGCATGTAGTGTGTATGTGTGCATTTATATACACACACAAAGTGTTAGCCCTCTTATTTAGTGACACTATTCTTGTTAGTCAAATCTTATGTTTCTAAAATTGTAAATTTATACTCAAATCAGATGAACCAAACTGTATCCTCCCCATATACCATCTCATTTTAAGCATTTTTCTTTTGCATTTTCTTCTAGACATGAACATACACAGGTAGTAGATACTCGCATTCTGTGTTACTCTACAGATCTCAGTATTTTTGGTGTTTTTGTCATCTACTAATAGGTGGTAATTATCCCAAGTCAGCTGATGATTCACTGGAAGCAAACGTTCTAACTAAATCTCAGTAGAGAAACAATCATCAGAGTCCAAATGGGGAAACAAAAATAAAACAATACTGAGTGCAATTTGCCCATTCAAGTTGCCAAAAGGAACAAATAAGAAACTAAAGTTAACTTTAATGTTGTGTAGAACCCTCAGGCTGGTCCAAATAGAAGATTGTTTTATGTCAATTTATTCATAAACATCAAGGCCTGAGGAAAATTATATCACAGAAAAACACTTAATGAAATTCTGTACAAGCCTTTACAAGGGTACTGTCTTGTGTAAATAATGGGACAAAAGAAAAGAGCTCAGGAAGGGTGGGAAAAGGATACCCAAGGTTGAAAGATATGCAACCTAGATTCTACTCAATTTCACTTATTCTGGGACCTTGATTTAGTGATTCTTCCCGCGACTCCTGCATCATTGATCATTTTCCTCTTTATTAGACCTTTCCAATTAGCACATAAATATACCCTTATCTCTCCTACAAAATGAAACAACAGTGCTCATTCTTATCACCATTTTCCCCTCCAATCACATCATTACTCTCTTTCTCTCTGGAACAATATTCCAAGAGATACACAAATATAGAGTGTGTGTATGTGTGTATAAAATCTAGAAAAGGGGTACAGAGAAACCTATCTGCAGGATGGACATGTGGACACAGAGTGGGAAGAGGAGGGCGCAACGAATCGGGAGAGTGGCGTTGATGTATACACATTACCCTGTGTAAAATAACCAGCTTGTGGCCAGCTGCTCCGTGGCAGAGGGAGCTCAGCTTGGCACCCTGTGATGACCCAGAGGGGTGGGATAGGGGGTGAGGTGTAGGCTCAAGATAGAGGGGAGTTATTTGTATCTATAGCTGATTCACTTCATTACACAGCAGAAGCTAACACAATATTGTAAAACAACTATTCTCCAACAATAAAATAGAATTTTTAAAAATTGTCCACATTCTCTGTCTCCAATTTCTTCCTCCCTGCTCTCTCTTGAATGTATCAGTCGGACTTCCCCTCCCACCAGAGAACGAAAAGTGCTCTTGCCATCATTTAATAATTGCCACACACCAAAATAATTAATCTTTAGTCTATATTTTACTTGACTTCACAACAAGGGACAATGCAACTCTGCCTTGACACACCATCTATAGCTGGCTTTCTGGACACTTCACCCATCTGGGTCTCTTCCCACTTCACGGGCCTCTCCTCATCTGCCTCCTATGCTGACTCTCCTTCATCAGCTTGACCAGAGAGCTCAGTTCTGGATGATCTCACTGGCTTCTCTGCCTGGTCCTGCAGTCGCACTGTTTTTATTTGCTCTGGTGTTAATCCACCTCATTCCTCTCAGGTCTTTAACCAAATGTCTTTTTCGCAGTCAGGCATTCCCTGACTAGACATTGTGGGATGGGAGGGGGGAAGGGGATTCAAGATTGGGAGCTCATGTATTTTGTTATTTGCAAATTTGTACAAACACTTTAAATGGTTCTAATTTCCATATAAATGATTTTTGATGTTATAAAAAAAATTTTTAAAAAGGGAAAATAAAATAAATAAATTTATATTAAAAAAAATAAATTTACATTCACTCCCATAAACACACCCAACTCTTTACCTTTTCTCCATAACACTAAATACCATCCGCCCACTTTCTCTTATCAAGTGTACATATATGTGCTCAGTTATGTCCAACTCTTTGCCACCCCGTGGTCTGTAATCTGCCAGGCACCTCTGTCCATGGAATTTTCCAAGCAAGAATACTGGAGTGGGTTGCCATTTCCTGCGCCAGGGACTCTTCCCAACCCAGGGATCAGACCTGCATTTCTGGCATATCCTGTATTGGCAGGCAGATTCTTTACCACAATGCCACCACCTATGTGTGTGTGTGTGTGTGTGTGTGTGTGTGTGTGTGTGTGTGTGTGAGTGCACATGTGCGTGTGTGTGCATGCACATGCTAAGTTGCTTCAGTCATATCCAATTCTTTGCAGCCCTATGAACTATAGCCTGCCAGGCTCCTCTGTCCATGGGATTCTCCAGGCCAGAATACTAGAGTGGGTTGCCATTTCTTCCTTCAAGGGCTCTTCCTGACCCAGGGATCAAACCTGCATCTCTTATGTCTCCTGCACTGGCAGGTGGGTTCTTTACCACTAGCACTACCTGGAAAACATATACATATATATATACACACACACATATGTGTATGTATTTATGCATTGAGTTAATAATTTACTTAGTTTTTAGCTATTTTATTGTCTGTTTTCCCCAAACTATTATGTAATATCCATAAGGAAAATTTCTTTCCTTTCTTATGAATGTTCAGTTGTGTTTGACTCTGTGACCCCATGGACTGTAGCCTGCCAGGCTCCTCTGTCCATGGGATTTTCCAGGCAAGAATACTGAAGTGGTTTTATATATATATATATATAAATATATATATACACATAAAGATATATACACATACATATTCAGTGACCAATGCAACTAATAATGAAATGAGATAATGACATTGGTAAATCATGAATTCAAACCCACTCCATCCTGGGCCCTAGAGAAATCTTTACCTTGTTCCCTTTAACGTGGAGCAAAACTGAATTTAACAAAGAAGGAAATAAAATAAGAGTGTTTTATTCATTTAGAGTATATTCATCTTTTCCTTATTAAAAAAAAAAGTTCCTTAACAATCAGGGAGAACTAGTCTTCTATACTTAGTATGTTTTTCATATTTGATGAGGGTGGAATATCTGTTTCAAAGACATAAGTACAATTGTACTTTGGCAGGATGCAACTTGCTATCATGACTGCATATATATTACCTTGTCAGCAAAGAATTCACCCTGTAACAAGCACTTGTCTTTGCTTGTTCCTCTTATATCATAATACAGATCTTCTAAAGGGTTTATTAAAACCTCCTGGACTTAAAAATACATCATAAGGTACCTATTCACATAATTATTTATGGGCTAGGCAAAATTTAATTGTTCTTTTGTAAATGCATAATCCTAAAATAGGAACTGAAGACTTGACTCCTATCGAGACTTATCAAGCAGAGCGAAAGAACAAATGGTCCTCTCAGTTCAGTTCAGTCACTCAGTCATGTTTGACTCTTTGCAACCCAATGAATTGTAGCACGCCAGGCCTCCCTGTCCATCACCAACTCCTGGAGTTTACTCAAACTCATTTCCATCCAGTCGGTGACGCCATCGGGCCATCTCATCCTCTGTCATCACCTTCTCCTCCTGCCCCCAATCCCTCCCAGCATCAGGGTCTTTTCCAATGAGTCAACGCTTCACATGAGGTGGCCAAAGTATTGGAGTTTCATTAAACATCGGTGCTTCCAATGAACACCCAGGACTGATCTCCTTCAGGATGGACTGGTTGGATCTCCTTGCAGTCCAAGGGATTCTCAAGAGTCTTCTCCAATGCCACAGTTCAAAAGCATCAATTCTTCAGCACTCAGCTTTCTTTACAGTCCAACTCTCACATCCATACATGACTACTTGAAAAACCATAGCCTTGACTAGACGGACCTTTGTTGGCAAAGTAATATCTCTGCTTTTCAATATGCTATGTAGGGTGGTCATAACTTTTCTTCCAAGGAGTAAGTGTCTTTTTATTTCATGGCTGCAGTCACCCACCATCTGCAGTGATTTTGGAGCCCAGAAAAATAAAGTCTGACACATGTTTCCACTGTTTCCCCATCTATTTGCCATGAAGTGATGGGACCAGATGCCACGATCTTAGTTTACTGAATGTTGAGCTTTAAGCCAAGTTTTTCACTCTCCCCTTTCACTTTCAGAAGGTATTAATTTCTCAGGAAAAGGTATGCAAAATACTGATTGATTCCTGTCCCAGAGTATATTTTTCACACATACAAAAAAACAATTTATGATATAAAGGCAATATCAAGCAAATAAAGTAGCTTCAGTCAACTAGCCCAAGCTAGAGCTCATGTTTTCCTAACAATGAAAATCTATTTAATTTTAACTAGCTATAGTAGCATTTCTGCAATATGTGTCTTGTTTAAAATGATTCCTTCCTATGAGCACCCTTAACAGATGAGACAACAAAGATGCCATCACAGTTCCACCCTGCAGCCTCTACATGTATAAATGGAGGTTCACAGAATTCTTAATCTACTTTCTAGAATTATTTCTGACAGTTTACAAAAAGTAGCCTGTTCTGTGATGTTAATACAATGTGCTCTATAAAAATCAGTTTGTCTTGGTAATAAAATCTCTTATAGTCAACTCTCTCTTAACTGTCTTTTAATGCAAAAACTATTTTTCCTTCCCAAAAGAGTTTATGTTCTTAGCATACCAAGATACATTTCTTACAGAGAATTTGTATTAATGATTTTGGCTTTTGCCTAAGAAATATTATTTTGCATTGATCAGCGAGATTTTCAATCTAAATATGTGAAGTTTGGCTTAAAATTATTTCCTTTGAAAATTCATTTATTTTACATACAATGGAATATTACTCAGCCATAAAAAAGAAATAATGCCATCCATAGAAACATGGATAGACCTAGAGGTCCTATTAAGTAAGATAAAGACAAATATTATATGATATCATTCATGTATAATATTTCTAAATACAAACTAATTTATTTACAAAACAAAAATAGACAGACACATAGAAAATAAACTTATGAGTACCAAAGTGGAAAGGGGGTGATAGAATAAACTGGGAGTTTGGGAGTAATAATATACACCCTGATACATATAAAATAGATAACCAACAAAGTACATACTGTATAGCACAGTGAAATATAGCAAATATTTTATAATAATCTAAAAGGGTAAATAATCTGAAAAATAATATGCATATATGTACATATATAATACATATATTTATATACATAAACTGAATAACTGTGCTATACTCCTGAAACTAACATAACATTGAAAATCAACTATACCTAATAAAAAGAAGAGCATTCATTCATTCAACCAAATATTTACAGACTTTCTATTTTATTCTGAGAATTATTCTAGGTCTGTTTGAATAAAACCAAAGCTTCCCTTCACATCCTTAGGAGGATTACATTCTAGTGAGAGAGACAGCTAATCACCAAGTCAACATATACATATATTGGTACAATTTTTTATGTAATATTTGGGACAAACTTATTAGATGTAACTATGACCAACCTAGATAGCATATTGAAAAGCAGAGATATTACTGTGCCAACAAAGGTCCGTCTAGTCAAGGCTATGGTTTTTCCTGTGGTCATGTATGAGTGTGAAAGTTGGAGTATGAAGAAGGCTGAACGCCGAAGAATTGATGCTTTTGAACTGTGGTGTTGGAGAAGACTCTTGAGAGTCCCTTGGACTGCAAGGAGATCCAACCAGTCCATTCTGAAGGAGATCAGCCCTGGGATTTCTTTGGAAGGAATGATGCTAAAGCTGAAACTCCAGTACTTTGGCCACCTCATGTGAACAGTTGACTCATTGGAAAAGACTCTGATGCTGGGAGGGATTGGGGGCAGGAGAAGAAGGGGACAACAGAAGATGAGATCGCTGGATGGCATCACCGACACGATGGACATGAGTTTGACTGAACTCCAGGAGATGGTGATGGACAGGGAGGCCTGGCGTGCTGCAATTCATGGGGTCGCAAAGAGTTGGACATAATTGAGCGACTGAACTGAACTGAATCTTACTAGATATAATTAATCCATTAATGCAAAGAGGCTTAAATATGCCATATTTTTGGTGATATTAAAATTCTATGTTTTTAGGAAAAATTAAGAATGTACACAACATATGCACAGGCATATTTTGTTTTGCTGTGCTTTGTAGATATATTGAAGATTTGTTCTTTGTCTTTTCTTCTTTTTTTTAACACATTGAAGGTTTGTGGCAACTGTATGTTGATGGTTATCACTTTTTTAGAAATATTTAAATTAAGGTATGTATTAATACTTATTTTCTTAGACATTATGGCATTGCACACTTAATACACTAGAACATAGTGTAAACTTTACTTGTATAGGTACTGGGAAACCAACAAGCTTGTGTCACTCTCTCTACTGCAATCTTTACTTTATTGCAGTGGTCTAGAACCAAATCTACAATATCTCTGAGGTATACCTGCATCATACATATGCATACATATAAAAATGTTAATCACCACAAAATACTTATATTAGTGTGTGCTGTGCTAAGTCGCTTCAGTCATGTCCAACTCTTTGCAACGCTATGGTCTACAGCTTGCCAGACTCCTCTGTTCATGGAATTCTCTGGGCAAGAATACTGGAGTGGGTTGCTTTGTCCTCCTACAAGGGATTTTCCTAACCCAGGGATCGAATCCACGGCTCTTACACATCTCCTGAATTAACAGGTGGGTTTTTTACCACTAGCACCACATGGGAAGCTCATTTTATAAATAACTTAGATGACTAACAAAAAGGGAGTGGTAAAAATACATGAGGGTATATTCAAAGTAAGATGATAGAGTAGGAAGCAATTAAACCTTGTGCTCTGCAAACTTACAGTCATGGAAAGATGTTTATGAGACAGTGGTACAGGAAACAAAAGATAGCACTTTTTTTGCATTCCTTTATCTTTTATATCTAAAATTTACTCTACATATTCTCCCATTTATTTATTATGTTCTTTAACTTGTTCATTGGAGAAGGCAATGGCACCCCACTCCATACTCTTGCCTGGAAAATCCCATGGACAGAGGAGCCTAGTAGGCTGTAGTCCATGGGGTCGCTAAGAGTCAGACATGACTAAGAGATTTCACTTTCACTTTTCACTTTCATGCATTGGAGGAGGAAATGGCAACCCACTCCAGTGTTCTTGCCTGGATAATCCCAGGGACAGGGGAGCCTGGTGGGCTGCCGTCTATGGGGTTGCACAGAGTCGGACACAAATGAAGCTACTTAGCAGCAGCAGCAGCAACTTGTTCATATATCTCTTGTCTTTTAATTTAGGTTGCAAGTAGGATGTAGGAATAATTAGGAATATCCTGCTCCTCAATCATTTCAGTAGTGTTTCTAAAACTTCGAAATGTACTCTACTTGAAAGACCACCTTTATGACTCTCAGGCATTATCTCCTTCCTGTAGGTTTCCACAGTACCACTTCATAGCAAGATTAACACTGTATTTCTTATGTTTTTATTTATTTATCTCTTGCTTACAACCTTCACATCTAGCAGATTCTTGAACTGCAGTGCATATTCAATAAGTTTGCTGAATGTGCTAATAAACTGACCTTATATTATTTTTAAAATCTGAAACAATTATAGAAAAGGGTCACTTTGTCTATCCAATTTATGCCTATCCCCAGGAGTTACATTTGATCTTTTTGCACTGTCAAGAGAAAAAGAAAGTCTGTCTAGATGATTTTTCACAGATCTTACTAATTCAATCTATGTCATATTAAAATTGATCACAGGTTATGTCAAAATAAGTCAACTCCCTAAAACAGTCAGTAAATCAACTGAAAATAAATATTAAACTGATTTTTAATATCATTATATGGCTATTTGTTGGTAGTGGACTAAACTTCTCTTTTCTTATAAGTCTGTTGTTTTATAGATATAGCTCTGGACACTGTATGAAAATAAATGTGTATTTCAAGGTAGTTTTATTAAGAATAAAGAAATAATTTTCATTCTTTTTGCAAAACCAACTGTTGAAAAGTGCCTTTATTAGAGAACAAATTCAAGATGAAACTCATTTGTTTCATCATCTTTATCAGCCATGCAAGAATACACTCAAACTAAACTGAAAATATAGCAAGAATTTTCATTTACAAATTACTTTTATTTTTATTTTTCATTTGCGTAAAAAAAACTGTACAAATAGGAAAACAAGTTCCATGTTCTATGCCATTTATGTTTTAAGCCCTAATTATATTTAAATTACTCTTCAACTCTAACTGCATTAACATAATTGTGTGTCAACTAGCAAGATGTACTTATTGAATGAGGTATTTTTAGAACAGTCTGCAAGTCAATAATGCCTTTTCCAATTTTTTGTTTTACATTTCTCTATGCCAATTATCTTTTACTAGAAGAGTTCCTCTTTTTCCTTTTGTTTCTCTGAAAATTCAGCTTTCAAAACTTTCATCCAAGCTATTTTTTACTCTTATTCCATAGAAATACTGCTAACAGTATTATGTGAAGCTCAGTTGATTTAGTTTTATGTACATCTAGAAACTACTGGCAGGAATATCTCCGTGTAAATTTGAGCTTGGCATCTGCCAGCAGACTTTCTGCCAAGATGCAATGTTGCTTTGTAATACGTGACACAATGAAAGACAAAATCCAGTAGAATCATTTATTCATGCAGTTGGATGTGTAAATTGGAATTCTAGGATAAGCGATCTAACTAGTCATGCTTTCAGAGTACCAAATGTCTAAAATATTTTTGGATAAATAAACAAAGCAAATGTAAGAAACCCAGAAATATATATTTTTATCAATATTTAATCTTCAATTTTAAATGTGCAATCATGTAGCTTCTTACAGTTGGTTTTTAGTATCACAAAACAAAACAAAACAATAAAGAAAATCCCTGAACACATTTTCTTTCCTACCTACCATGGACTAAACTGGATTACTTTAAATTCTAAAGTTCTTTCATTGTGTAGTTTTAATTATATCATTAAAACTATTTTCTTTTAAATATTAATTTCTCTCAAGCAAATACTTATCCGAGATTTAAAACTATACAATATCAAAATGTATGTTAAAAAACATATTCTCCTACTTCACTCTTCCCATATCCTTTTCTGCTTCCAAACCACCATTTTCAAGTCTTTATTTCTGATATTTAGCCGCATGTTTGTAATGAATATGCTTATACTAATATTTACAGATATCAATATTAGGAATTTATTTCCTATCTATTTATTGCCTATTTATTTCTTCTTTATTTCCTCTTTGCCTTCACTCCTACCATTTTACCATTATGGTTTCATAAAACATTTTTGTCATATTAATATCAAATTTACAAATTGTATATTTATTAATAAAAATTATTGATTGTCAGGCAAAAATGGAATAATATATAGTCAATTCCTTCTACTGACCATAGTTTCATTCTACAAAGTAGCTGAAAACACTGAATTAGTGAACACTGAGCCATTGCTCCTAGGTGGAACACAGGGTTAGGTTCTAGCAACTTTTTATCACAATACAGTCATCAGTCAATCAGTCTAGAACCTTATTTATGTGCGCTTCCATTACAGATTCCTTATTTAATAATATTGTTGAAATATGAATACTGAAGTGACATCCAACAGCCTTAGAGCTTATACTTTAATGAAGTTTATCTAACATCTGCATTTTCTCCATAAAGCACAGCCCAAACTTCCTGCACTTAGGAGCAACTAGACAGCAATTGAGCAGCACATTTGGAGGTCATTTGAAACAGTGAAATCTCAAACAAAAAATGAGCAAAAAACAAACAAGAAACATAGCATTAAATAGACAGTGAAAACATTTAAATTATGAGAGCAGTGAGAGGAAGTCAGAGTGTTAGCTTGTTTGAACTTAAATGGGGATCTGCATGTCAAGCAACTCAAACTTGTTGCTCTGTGAATGACTTCAAATGTGCGTGAGTATTGATTTTGGCTTAAAATAAATTGCAATGATAGGTGAATTTCCAAATACAGAAGTATTGAATATTGAAGACAGACTGTACTTATAATTCTTCCTGGAAGGCTTTTCTTCCCCATAGAGTTAACTGGTTTATAATCCCTAAATCTTTTCAAACTTTCACACATCTCTAAACATCTCTAACTCCCAGTCATGCTCCTATCTAGAATGAGTACTACTGGTGTGGTCTAGAGACTGTCTTTCATCAACTAATGGGGTGACCATCTACTTCCTTGATCTCAAGTTTTTGGACCTGATTTGGTGAAAACATCCACCACTGGCTTCCTAAGAAAGATAAAGATATTCAGATCTTAAACATGTGAGAAGATTTTTATCATACTCTCTTAATGATGGTTAAGTTGGGTATAAAATCTGTATTGAAAATAATTTTTCTTTAGTTTAAATTTTTTGTTTAGTGATGCTTTTTGTTATATCCAGTAGAAAAACTAAATGCTATTCTTATGTCCAGTCACATCTGGTTTTGGTTTTAATCTTTGTTTTTTTCTCTATGGATGCTTTTCAGATCCAATGGCTCTGAAGTTACAAGATTTAGAACTTTTAGAAATCTCTCCTTTCATATCTATTCTCTTTATCCTAGCGGGTGCGGTGTTAATGTTAGGGTTCTTATTTCTCTAATTTTAATGGAGTTTATATGAGGGAAAATAAAAATGTTTGTATACAGTTATATTTAACTGAGTCCTGAAACAACTTAATTTTAGTATAGCTCATTGGTTGATTTACTTAATTACTTGACAGATACTGAGTGCCCAACGTAGACTTCTAAAACAGAATCTGCCCACAAGAATTCTAAAACAGAGGAAGGAGAGAGGTATATAAATTACTACAATGAAAAGTAAAAACTGATACATGCCATAAGAGATACAGATACTGTGAGAAAGCAGAAGGTGATTATTAACAGCTGGGGATCTCATTAAACGTATCATTAAAGTTGATATGCTGTAAGATCTGAATCTGAAAAGATAGGCAGTACTTGGATACAAAGACAGAAGCCCCATAGGCAGAAGGCATTATTACTTCAAGGAAAATGAATAAAGGCACAGAAAATGCATGGTTACCTACTGATATAAATGTTGAGTAGCTTAATTTTCTTCATGAATGTGCCTAGAGGAGAGCTATTAATAAATTGATTTCCATTCTCCTTTTCTGCATGAATGCCATTCCTAAAGTCTTCACTATACTAAAGAAAAGTTAAAGTTTAAATTTCATGATTTTGAGTATAATTAGGAAATCAAATGAGTATTCAGTAAAATAATCAATCACAAAATTAAATATGACTTTAAATACTGCGAGGACTGTGCACATTCATGGCCCAATCCCTCTCACTATATGAGAAAGATTTTTGCAGAGAATCTAATTTAAAATTTGAAGCAATATTTATACTAGATTTTTCTAAAAATAATGTATTTGGATTCTAAATTTTAATAGTCAATAAGACAACGTAGTCTGATTTAGAATTGTGGAGATCTAAAACGATGACTTGGAGAGTATACAAATGGCTTGTTACACATAACATTCGTGTTCACTGATATTGAACAGATCTCCATAGAGTCTCACTCTGATACTGTTCTTCCAGTAGTTGCCAGGAAACTTCCCCTCATCCCTCCCCATTCCCACGAGACTGTCATAAAACAAAACTCTCTAATGCTCCATTAATTAATATTACTGAGACATGATTCAAGACTGACCAAATTATACTGTACTCTCTATAACAACTATTGTTTATGAAATTCTCAGTATACTGCTTTTAAAAACATTCCCTTATCCTCTTAATTTGGTAGTTTTTGGTGAAGTCACTAAAAATAATTTAAAATAGAATCATATATTACTTCTTAAATAAAAGTAGTAAAGATAGTTATTTTAAAAATGTGTTTAAACTACACATAATGATAGCGATTAGAAGGAATGGTTTAGGCAAATTACTGCAAATGTCCCTAGAGAAATGGACCAGGTCTACATAGCCATTCAACATTGTGTATTTTTCATATCTTATTGAAAACAAATGGCTATATTCTATTTTCCATTAATAAACCATTAATTTCACAAAACCAGGTTAAAAGAACACAAAATAATCCACAGTAGAAGAAAGTCCATTTTGTCTTAAGTATGTTTTAAGCATGAGTAACAGGATATTTAAAGAATACCAACCATTCAAAGAAAAGTGAACATATCAAATTGATTATCAGAAATGCTGAAACTTTGTATACTTAACATTTTTTCATCAAAAGTTCACGTTTTATTAAGTTTTTATATTTTCCATAGTAATATTTGGTCACTGTGCAGACAAAAAAACCTAAGATCAATCATAGATTCAAAGACAAACAACAATTGCCTTATTTTTCCTGGAGTTTGCTCAAACTCATGTCCATTGTGTTGGGAATGCCATCTAACCATCTCATCCTCTGTCTCCCTCTTCTCGCACCTTCAATCCTTCCCAGCATCAGGGTCTTTTTAAATGAGTCAGTTCTTAGCATCAGGTGGCCAAAGTACTGGAGTTTCAAGTTCAACATCAATCCTTCCAATGAATACTTAGGATTGATTTCTTTTAGGATTGATTGGTTGAATCTCCTTGCAGTCTGAGGGACTCTCAAGAGTCTTCTGCAACACCACAGTTCAAAAGCATCAATTCTTGAGTGCTCAGCTTTCCTTATAGTCCAACTCTGACATCCATGTAGTCATGTTACATGACTACTGGAAAAAACTTAGCTTTGACGAGATGGACCTTTGTTGGTAATGTCTGCTTTTTAATATGCTGTCTAGATTGGTCATAACTTTTCTTCCAAGGAGTAAGCATCTTTTCATTTCATGGCTGCAGTCACCATCTGCAGTGATTTTGGAGCCCCCAAAAATAAAGTCTCTCACTGTATCCATTGCTTCCCCCATCTTTATGCATGAAGAGATGGGACCAAATGCCATGATCTTAGCTTTCTGAGTGTTGAGCTTTAAGCCAACTTTTTCACTCTCCTCTTTCACCTTCATCAAGAGGCTCATTAGTTCCTCTTCAATTTCTGCCATAAGTGTGGTGTCATTTGCATATCTGAGGTTATTGATATTTCCCCGGGCAATCTTGATTCCAGCTTGTGCTCCATCTAGCCCAGCATTTCTCATGATGTACTCTGCATATAAGTTAAACAAGAAGGGTGACAATATACAGCCTTGAGGTACTCCATTCCTGATTTGGAGCCAGTTTGTTACTTCATGTCTACTTCTAACTGTTGCTTCCTTACTTGCATACACATTTCTCAGGAGGCGGGTGAGGTGGTCTGGTATTTTCATCTCTTGAAGACATTTCCACAGTTTTTTGTGAACAACAGTCAAAGGCTTTGGCATAGTCAATAAAGCAGAAGTAGATATTTTTTTGGAGCTCTCTTGCTTTTTTGATAATCCAGCAGATGTTGGCAATTTGATCTCTGGTTCATCTGCCCTTTCTAAAAGCAGCTTGAACATCTGGAAGTTCATGGTTCACGTACTGTTGAAGCCTGGCTTGGAGAATTTTGAGCATTACTTTGCTAGTGTGNGGAGGCCTGGCGTGCTGCAATTCATGGGGTCACAGAGAGTCAGACACGACTGAGCGACTGAACTGAACTAAGTGTAACTGAGTGCAATGTTTTAAAAACATTTGCTTTATTGATTCCCCCAATTAGTTAGCATTTTCCAAGTACAGAATCGCTTAAAGTTTAAGTCTCTTTAAAATTAATAAGAGACTGAGAATTCCTTAAGAAATTCCTTGTAACAAATTTATGTCAAAGTTCCTTATTATTTTAATGTAATATTTGCTTATTCATTTAATCAGAAAACATTTTAGGAGCACTGTTGTGAGCTAGGGTATGTTAAATGTTTTGTTTAATTGAAAGTGTGTTCCTTGACCACACATATTTGACCAATCCAAGAGTTGTTTATTTGCTAAGTCATGTCAAATTATTTTGTGATCCCATGGACTGTAGCCCACTAGGCTCCTCTGTCCATGGAATTTCCCAGGCAAGAATACTGGATTGGGTTGCCATTTCCTTTTCCAGGGTATTTTCTCCACCCAGGGATGGAACCCAGGTTTCCTGCACTGACAGACAGATTCTTTATCACTGAGTTGTCAGAGAAGCCAAAGCCATGAGAAATAGTTTCAAATTCACAATTTTTCTTAATTGTGAGAAAAGATGTTATATGTTACTCCCATCTTATTACTATCTGATTAATGGTAATAAAGGAACTATTACCATAATATCAGGCAGAGATCCTACCATTTTTAGGACAGAAGCTAGTCTTGCCAATTGATTGTATTTGCTTAGTTATTTCTATATTTATGGCTCATTTCCATTTCCCATCACTTAGACAAGCTCCTCTAAGAGAGTATGTTAGACAAAGAACCAAGAGAAGACACAAAAGTTAGAAAAATATAAACTATGAGCAGAAGTAGCAACATGATTCACAAGACAAAAATGTAGGGGACATGAATCCACAGAAAAAGTTATTCTGATATTGTTTATCATTTTTCTGATGATTCTGCTTCAGGATAAAAGAGAATAATAAAAAAAGAAAACAATATAATGCTAAGCAGTGTTTTAACATTTTTAGGTCTATTGAAACCCTACAACACAACCATATTACACATGAGCAGAGTTTATTATATTTAAGAACAATCTCTTAAATTTGGCCTAATTGAGACTTGGTGTATTCTAAACAGGAAAACTTCATGGTTTATAAAATGAGCTGCATTTCCTCAGTAAAAAAATACTTTCATGCTTGTTTCATACTCTAGATCAGGGGTCCCAATCTCCAGGCCATGGACCTGTATGGCAGATTGGTAGTAGCATTCGATTTGAAATGAAGTGCACAATAAATAAAATGCACTTGAATCATCCTGAAACCATCTCCCTCCCACTCCTGGTCCATGGGAAAATGGTCTTCTAGGAAATCAGTCCCTGGTGCCAAAAAGGTTGGGGACCACTGCTAGATCCTTATTGTATATATTGTGAAAGCCTGAGGGCAGGAGGAGAAGGGGACGGCAGAGGATGAGATGGTTGGACGGCATCACCGACTCGGTGGACATGAGTTTAAGCGAGATCTAGGAATTGGTGATGGAAGGGGAAGCCTGGTGTGCTGCAGTCCATGGGGTTGCAAAGAGTTGGACAAGACTGAGGGACCGAACTGATTGTTTTTTTTCATACCATTGAGATCAAAGTGCACTGTACTAAAAAATGAAAAGAAACAAATATACAATTAAATTATTGACACAGCATATGGTTAACTTCTTGGGCATGGACTTATAAGGGTGTGAGAACAGTAAAGAGAAAACTATACTTAATTGCTACAGACATTCAGGAGTGCTGGAGGTGCTCAGACAAAATTCCAAAAGTATTGTTAATTATTGTAGTTGGAAAAGAATTTTAGGTTCATATTTGGGCAAATGTGTGCGTGTGTTTCCAGAAAGGTGTTTAGACTATAACCATGTAGGACCATTTACCCCAGGAAAACTGGAGTTAGAGGAGCAATGAATATTTTGTTTTAGCACAAACATTTGTTTTCTTCGTAGAACACATTTATACACATACTAAAGCATTTAATAGATAATAACATTAACTCTGTTCTTTTATTTTTTTACTTAAAAAATTAATTAATTTATTTTTTTACTTTATTCTACTTTACAATACTGTATTGGTTTTGCCATACATCAACATGAATCCACCACAGGTGTTTACAAGCTCCCAATCCTGAATCCCCTTCCCACCTCCCACCCGACATCGTCTCTCTGGATCATCCCCATGCACCAGCCCCAAGCATCCTGCATCCTGCATCGAACATAGACCGGTGCCTCGTTTCTTACATGATAGTATACATGCTTCAATGCCATTCTCCCAAATCATCCCACCCTCTCCCTTTCCCTCAGAGGCCAAAAGTCCATTCTTTATGTCTGTGTCTCTTTTGTTGTCTCACATACAGGGTCATCATTACTATCTTTCTAAATTCCATATATATGTGTAAGTATNATAGTATACATGCTTCAATGCCATTCTCCCAAATCAGCCCACCCTCTCCCTTTCCCTCAGAGGCCAAAAGTCCATTCTTTATGTCTGTGTCTCTTTTGTTGTCTCACATACAGGGTCATCATTACTATCTTTCTAAATTCCATATATATGTGTAAGTATACTGTATTGGTGTTTTTCTTTCTGGCTTACTTCACTCTGTATAATAGGCTCCAGTTTCATCCATCTCATTAGAAGTGATTCAAATGTATTCTTTTTAATGGCCGAGTAATACTCCATTGTGTGTATGTACCACAGCTTTCTTATCCATTCATCTGCTGATGGACATCTAGGTTGTTTCCATGTCCTGGCTATTATAAACAGTGCTGCAATGAACACTGAGGTACATGTGTCTCTTTCAATTCTGGTTTCCTCGGTGTGTATGCCCATCAGTGGGATTGCTGGGCCTTGGCTGGGCATACACACCGAGGAAACCAGAACTGAAAGAGACAGATGTACCCCAATGTTCGTTGCAGCACTGTTCCTTAAAAAACTCTGTTCTTTTGAAAAAAGAAAGGTATGGGACATTAAAGGCACTTTTTGTTAATCACAGCAGTTATATCAAATTACATTAACAAATTTGTAGAGCAAATTTAGACATATTCGTGTATCAAGGAGGGCTATGTACAGAAGAGACTGTCAAAGACTTCAGCCCTAAGATATCTTTCTAATGGCCTTCCTTCTTTACTTTTTTACTGTGAGATCTATGTCCTTGAGTTAAGACATAATGTGACAAAGAAAACCCTTTAAAAATCTTTAGAAGAGTTACAAGTCAATCCTGTAGCCACTCAAGTGTGCATAAGATCAGCTCAGTTTATAAGTTTATATGCAGACTCTAGGATTGAGAGGAACAGTCTATTTTGATGACTGTGTAAAAGGATAAGGATGAATTAGTGAAAACACCAAACAGTTAAGACACGTTTTGAAGAAATAAACATAATGGGAGTGGAGAGTACCAACAGAGTAAGTATTCTGAAATCTAGGAGTTAAACATCTAAGGATGAGACAGATAACTGTCAGAGCATTACATAAAAATTATTTAAGACTTTGCAAATGGAGATGCCAATTAAGGAACCTTGTTTCTTAGGATCCAGGACAGTACACAAAATGTCAGAGTATCCTATAATTTCTTTCCAACATTTTAAAATCAGACGACTACAGTTCTGAAAATTTCTATAAAAGCAAATCACCAAGTATAAACCCTGACAATTTTCACAGTACTGTCCATGTTCTATTCATCTTAACAACTAATTTCTTCCAGTATGATTATCTGATCTATATAGTCATAGTATATTTTTTGGAAAATATTCATCTGAGCTAATGCAATGAAGTGTATAACTGCAAAGTGGTTGACAAGGTTGTGTCTGTTTTTGTTGTCTATAATGAATCAATGCCATAATAATGATAAAATTTGGCATATAGTCATTTTTTGCCTTTTTTTTTAGGTATAGAGGATACGTGCTTCATATGTTTAATATAAGTAGAGGTAATACTATTAAAAATCCCTTTTATAATATATCCTATAGTGATTCAGCAAGCAGTCTGCATTATTATACTGTTAATGCTAAGGAACTCTACTTTCTGAAGGATTAAGGAATATTATACATTAATTCTGATTGGTAAGCACTAGATATAACCTAGATCTTAACTTCATGATTTCCAGATTATCCTTGTCCAGGAGAAATTTCACTTTTATAATGGAAATATGTGGTCATTCTAATAATGAAGTATTTCAAGGTCATATTACACATCCAATCTGGTTTTAGAAATACTTCCTCACTAATAACTGCACTCTGACAGTTTCATCACATCTCGTTATTAACACAGTTTCCCATTCTTTATATTTCCACTTATGCCAAATAAAGGGGAAAAAAGATCAAGAATTAGGTCTGCTTTTAGCAACAGGTATAACGTGAATCCCTATTATCCACCTGTAATAATAGGCACTTAATTTTCTTGGGTGATCCAAAGATCACAGCAGACAGTGACTACAGCCATGAAGTTAAAAGACACTTGTCCATTGGAAGGAAAGCTATGGAAAATCTGGACAGTGTATTAAAAAGCAGAGATATCACTTTAATGATAAAGGTCCATCTAGTCAAAGCTATGGTTTTTCTAGTAGTCATGTATGGATGTGAGACTTGGACCATAAAGAAGTCTGAGAGCCAAGGAATTGATGCTTTCAAATTGTAGTGCTGGAGAAGACTCTTGAGAATCCTCTTGGACAGTGAGGGGATCAAACCAGTCAGTCTTAAAGAAAATCAGTCCTGAATATTCATTGGAAAGACTGATGTTGAAACTACAATACTTTGGCCACCTGATGCGAAGATCTGACTCCTTAGAAAAGATCATGATGCTGGAAAAGACTGAAGGCAGAAAGAGAAGGGGGCAACAGAGGATGAGATAGTGGGATGGCAATATCAACTCAATGGACATGAGTTTGAGCAAGCTCCAGGAGATACTGAAGGACAGGGAAGCCTGGTGTGCTGTGGTTCATGGGGTCACAAAGAGTTGGGCATGACTGAGCAACTAAACAGCAACGAACTAATCTAAAGGAACACTAGTCTCTTTGGAACTCTGGTCTCAAAGGGAAATTCTGTGTTTTGTTTTTTCATAGTTCTCTTGTCAGTCATGCCTTTAAAGTAAGTTATTAAAAGTGTTCATCTGATTTAAAATCCAAGGTCTTCCGTATTCTTGGTCCTCATGTATAAATGGTTTACTTCTAGATGTTATATTAACTATCACTAGTCTGTTGAGGACTTCCCTGGTGGCTCAGATGGTAAAGCGTCTGCCTACAATGCGGGAGACCCAGGTTCAATCCCCAGGTCAGGAAGATCTCCTGGAGAAGGAAATGGTACCCCACTTCAGTATTCTTGCCTGGAAAATACCATGGGTGGAGGAGCCTGGTGGGCTACAGTCCATGGGGTCACAAAGAGTCGGACATGACTGAGCGACTTCACGTTCAGTCTGTTGCACGGTGTACAAATACTACTCTGCTTAAGCTATGGAGGAGTGAGAGAAAAGAAAGAGCTTAAGGAGACAATTTTAGATGTATCTATAATTTTGATTTCTTTAAAATAAGGTTACCTGAAGCAACTATATTAAAATATCTCTACAGAAACTTGAGTGATGAATTTGTGATAATGTTATTATTTGGACTACTCTATGCTTTAAAATATTTAATAGAAAATTTTAAATATCCAATTTTGATTTAGATTGTATTAGCTTAAATCTTTAAAAAATATGACTATTTGAACACCATTCTTAATATACAAAAATGTTTAACATCACAGATTTCTTATTAAATTTTAATAATTCTCAGATAAATGTTACTGATTTTAAAATGTTTAATTATTATATTTATTTTAAATCTACTTCTTAAATTTGTAGTTTTAATTTATGGTTGAAAGTGAAGGCAATTATATAGTTTCAGCATTGCAGAAACTTTTCAGATTTTCTTATGTTTCAAGAACAAATACATCTTTGCAACTATTCCATGAAAAGTCTTTAAAAGATCATACTTAAAGTACAAAGCTTAACATATATTTATATAATCAAGCTCACTAACTATATAATTACAGTTATTCATTGTTGTTGTTGCTCAGTCACTCCATCATATCTGACTCTATGCGACCTCATAAACTATATACAGCACGCCAGGCTTCTCTGTCCATCACTATCTCCCTGAGTTTGCTCAAACTCACATCGATAGAGTCAGTGATGCCATCCAGCCATCTCATTCTCTGTCATCCCCTTCTCCTCCTGCCCTCAATCTTTCCCAGCATCATGGTCTTTCAGTGAGTCAGTTCTTCGTGTCAGGTGGCCAAAGTATTGGAATTTCAGCTTCAACATCAGTCCTTCCAATGACCATTCAGGGTTGATGTCCTTTAGGATTGACTGGTTTGATCTCCTTACAGTCCAAGTGACTCTCAAGATTCTTCTCCAGCACCACAGTTCAAAAGCATCAGTTCTTCAGTTCTCAGCCTTCTTTATGGTCCAACTCTCACACCCATGCATGACTACTGGAAAAACCATGGCTTTGACTAAATTGACCTTTGTGGGCAAAGTGATATGTATGTTTAGGTTTGTCATAGCTATTCTTTCAAGGAGCAAGAGTCTCTTAATTTCCTGGCTATAGTCACTGTTTACATTGATTTTGGAATCCAAGAAAATGAAATGCTGCACTGTATCCACATTTTCCCCATCTATTTGCCATGAAGTGATAGGAACAGATGCCATGATCTTACTTTTTTGAATGTTGAGCTCTAAGCCAGCTTTTACACTCTTCAACTTCACCAAGAGGCTCTATAGTGTTTATTTTTTCAACTGGTCAACTTGATCTTTCAAAGTCTGAATGTGGAATATAAAAACCCCTCTACTTCTAAGAAATTTGAGTTGTATTTCTATCCAATTTTTAAATATACATTAAAATATTATATTTTAATATGTATGAAAATTCTTCACTGTTCTCCACTGTAGTTGGTTCCTTTGTCAATACAAAAGTATCCTCTTTGTGACACCTAATGCTGTTTACTTGAATCCTATGTATTCTGGTATTTATAAATTCAATCTTCATTTCATGTTTATCTGCTATATACATATATGTAATTTATATATAACATTTGTTACTTTAATATGTAAGTGTAAATAGCATAAATGGTAATATCTTTTTGACCCAATCTATAAGTCTTTGACTTTTAATAAAAATTTTAATATATAACCAGGTGTTTTTTATAACTTTTTTGCTTTTGTTTTTTTTTTCCATTCATGTTTCTTAACAATATCCATATAATTGGGCTGCTGTAAAGATTAAATAAGCTGATATTTACACTTCCTGGCAAACAGGCTTCACATAGTGCTTATGTAGTTGGTTGCTTTTATGTTCCTCCCTACTTATTTCTGCTTTATTGACCATGCCAAAGACTTTGACTCTGTGGATCGCAATAAACTGGAAAATTCTGAAAGAGATGGGAATACCAGACCACCTGACCTGCCTCTTGAGAAACTTGTATGCAGGTCAGGAAGCAACAGTTAGAACTGGACATGGATCAACAGACTGGTTCGAAATAAGAAAAGGAGTACATCAAGGCTGTATATTATTACCCTGCTTATTTAACTTATATGCAGAGTATATCATGAGAAACACTGGGCTGGAAGAAGCACAAGCTGGAATCGAGATTGCCGAGAAAAATATCAATAACCTCAGATATGCAGATGACATCACCCTTATGACAGAAATTGAAGAAGAACTAAAGAGCCTCTTGATGAAAGCGAAAGAGGAGAGTGAAAAAGTTGGCTTAAAGCTCAACATTCAGAAGAGTAAGACCGTGGCATCCGGTCCCATCACTTCATGGCAAATAGATGGGGAAACAGTGGAAACAGTGGCTGATTTCACTTTCTTGGGCTCCCAAATCACTGCAGATGGTGACTGCAGCCATTAAATTAAAAGATACTTACTCCTTGGAAGGAAAGTTATGACCAACCTAAACAGCATATTAAAAAGCAGAACTATTACTTTCCTAACAAAAGTCCATCTAGTCAAGGCTATGATTTTATCAGTGGTCATGTATGGATGTGAGAGTGGGACTATGAAGAAAGCTGAGCGCCAAAGAATTGATGCTTTTGAACTGTGGTGTTGGAGAAGACTCTTGAGAGTCTCTTGGACTGCAAGGAGATCCAACCAGTCCATTCTAAAGGAGATCAGTCCTGGGTGTTCATTGGAAGGACTGATGTTGAAGCTGAAACTCCAGTACTTTGGCCACCTCATGTGAAGAGTTGACTCATTGGAAAAGACCCTGATGCTGGGAAAGATTGAGGGCAGGAGGAGAAGGGGATGACAGAGGATGAGATGGTTGGATGGCATCACTGACTCAATGGACGTGGGTTTGGGTGGACCTGGGTGTTGGTGATGGACAGGGAGGCCTGGCGTGCTGTGGTTCATGGGGTCGCAAAGAGTCAGACACAACTGAGTGACTGAATTGAAATGAGCCTCTTCTATACATTGCTCTCTTATAACCTTGGAAGTTATAAATGATGTTATAAATTCTACTGAAGGTAATATTTACATGATGTGTGTGCTTTCAAATGAGGGTAGATTATCAATATGGAAAAAGAGGCTAGATAGAAACTTCAATAGTATTTGTTTATATGTGTGATTTATTTCCTCCTGTATCAAAATCTTTTCTTGAACATATCATGAATTACTATAAAGCTATTTTATATGTCTTTTTTCCTGATTTTTCCCTACACTACATTTCAATGATTTCCTACAGTAAACTTCTGCAACATGCAAAGTGTCTCTTACTTTAGCACTTGTGTTTTAGTGTTTTGCCCTCATTTGTCTTGAGACAAATATAAACATGTGCATCAGCAACTGATTTCTCTTTAATCAGACTCAGGATTGTTGAAGTCTGTAGTTAGGTATAATAAGAGCAGCAGGATAAGGATTACAAGCCACAAAGTTAAATACATGGTTTGTGTGGGATTTGTCTTTGTATTAGAGCTGAGGCTACCATAGTATGCGCACACAAAACAGTATTGATTTCCTGTTGAATGCTTGCTTATGAGTTTATGATTCACTCAGAAGTAAGGCAATCCTTCTGAAAAATCCTTTAGAGGTTTTTACACATCTATTAAATGATCTTATTACCATTTTTAAAGTGGACTTAATTTGTTACTTTTTGGATGCTTCATCTTTCATGGTACTCAAACCTAGTAAATTGGTACTTCAAAAAGAAAAAGAGAATGCATAACGTGAGTGATTATAAAATGCCCTGATTTCACACCATATCCTTTTTCTAATTCTCTCTATGACTTTTTCAGAAAATGCTTGCCCCACTGCTGTTAGCAGGAATATCTTGGATGCTCCCTGTAATAGGAAAGTTCCAGATGTATCTTTGGAAATTAAGTATTCTTTGAACCAGTCTATATCATGCCTATGATTTACCTATCATGGCTGAGATGGGCAAAATTTGCCTTAAAATTCTCTGAAGAAAAAAAAGTACAATGTTTTACTAGTTAATATTTTTAATGCCACCTGAAAGCCCCCAGAGAACACAGTTTTGTGTACGTGTCCTTAGCTGCTCAGTTGTGCCCGACTCTTTGCAACCTCTTGGACTGTAGCTCACCAGGCTCCTCTGTCCATGGGGTCCTCCTGGCAGGAATACTCGACTGGGTTGCCATTTCCTTCTCAAGGAGATCTTCCCACCCCAGGGATTGAACCCAGGTATAGTCCTTGGGGTTGCAAAGAGTTGGACACGACTGAGCGACTTTCACTTTAACTTAACTCATGCATCGCAGGCAGATTCTTTACCATCTGAGCCACCAGGAGATCCTCAATTTTAGGGGGGTTATAATTTGGACCCCATTATGACCTCTCTGATACTCCCATTAAATAACATATAACACAATTTTATGACTTTCGATGACAACAGCCTATAATGGCAACACATGGTTTTTCCTCTTTTCATCTATTTTCTATTAGGGAATCAGGCGCTGGATGTCACTGATAATCTCATGGATAGAAAGGCCAGACTAAGGAATAATGATCTAGCACCACATGATCCCTCAACAAATCAAATCAGCAATCTTTACAATTCTAAATATTCATATTCTATAGGAAATACACTTTAACATGTCTCAAGATACCGGACAAGTGGAGTTGGAAGGAGAATTTTTAATCAGATCTCAAAGTCTACTTTCATATTCCACTTTTAACACATAAACAGATGTGACACACTACATGATGGAGCTTAACTTAAAACTCAAACCAACAAAAATATCTGCTGCTGTAAGATGCTTCAGTCATGTCTGCCTCTTTGTGACCCCGTGGACCATAGCCCACCAGGCTCCTCTATGATAGGATTCTACAGGCAAGAATACTGGAGTGGATTGCTGTGCCCTCCTCCAGAGGATCTTCTCCACCCAGGGATTAAACCCACATCTCTTAGGTCTCCTGCATTGGCAGGTGGTTCTTTACCACTAGCACCACCTGGGAAGCCCACAACTACATGGCATGCCCATAATTTTGGTCCAGATATACTACCATGATATAACTCCATGCCTCTTGTAGATGCCAAAATCACTACCATTAATTCATTCTTTTCATGTCTTCAGCAGTAAGAAAATCCACACTATATATAACCACTAAATATAACCATATATAAGTTTTTCCTGTAGTTCTTGTGATTCTTGCTAGGTCTGGATATATTTTTCATTCATTAAAGAAGAGTTATCATTTGTTGAGCGCCTACTATGTCTAAGAAGGCACTGTCAGGCACTGTAGAAACAACATGTGAAACTCTTCCGACAATTTTGCAAAGCATCATAGTTTTCACCAATCTGCAGAATGACGAAACTGAGATGCAGAGTTCTCAAATGACTTAAGATTTTAGAGCCAATAAATGATGGGACCAAAATTCCAATGCTGCTGCTGCTAGGCTGCTAAGTCGCTTCAGTTGTGTCCAACTCTGTGCGACCCCATAGACAGCAACCCACCAGGCTCCGCCATTCCTGGGATTCTCCAGGCAAGAACACTGGAGTGGGTTGCCATTTCCTTCTCCAACGCATGAAAGTGAAAAGTGAAAGTGAAGTCACTCAGTCATGTCCGACTCTTCACGACCCCATGGACTGTAGCCCACCAGGCTCCTCTGCCCATGGGATTTTCCAGGCAAGAGTACTGGAGTGGGGTGCCATTGCCAATTCCATAGTCTGGATATTCTCCCCTCAGGATAAAACCTTTCACCCAAAACTTTTCTTAAATCCAGTTCCCTCAATGATTTTTATCTATGTTACAATGGCAATTTAATAGTTTAGTGGATATATGCTCCTTTATTCCCTCATTAAATAAGATTCTGTACACCAAATGGTCTTTGTTAAGTCTACTGCATGCAACAGAGAACTGAACCTGTCCCTGCCCTCTAAGGATTATAAGCCAACTTAGTCACACCTCTTGGGAAGAAGGATGCTTAACAGAGTAATGGCTATCTCATGTGAGTGTTTTAGAATGAAGCAATTTATCAATGGGTGATCAGCTTAAAGTGTAATATTGGGAAGTATCATAATATCCAATGTCAAAGAATAAGAACATTTTTCAGGGACATTCTAGAGCTCCTTAAGCCAAAATAATGATACCCCATGTTAAAAGGTTCATATTTTTCAGGAATACATATTCGTATGGAAAAGCATGTTTCAGTGTTTCTTCTGTCATACCACTCATTGCCACTTTGCCCATGAGCAAAACCAACCTAAAATATTTCTTATGGTTAATACGAAAATTATAGCTAATGCATCTGTTGATAAAATATGCTTTTAAGAACTCAAAAGTTCATGGGAATTTGTTCCCACAAAAGTACCAAAGGACAACTGTCATACAGAAAATAAATATGTTATTCTGTCTGAAGTAATTCTTCTCTTCCATTCATAGAAAATCAGTCAATACTTTCAGTTCTAAATTAAGAACATTTTGGTTAAAATAAATCACCTAACAATATAGGGAGAGCACTTAGCCACCACTTGATGATTCTTCTTTTATATTCTCCATCTTTGTAGCTCATGGTTGAAAATATGTGAGGAATACTATTGTTGCCCTATGCATGCCCACAGGAGTAAAGTGTTGTCCTTCTGATTCTTCTGAGGTTTTAATTATGAGAGTAATTATGTTGACATAATGTGCAAAATATTGTGATATTTCATTTTCAATTATTTACTACTATTGGCAAATGACAGCCCAAATTACAGATATGCATACATCTATGTTTGCTAACAATCCATTGTCAAACATTACTAAATTTTTAAATCATAGCTAACAGCAATAGGTAGCTAATTTCCCTTAAGTAATTCTCCTGCTAGGATTCCTACAAATTAAAATCATTGGAGCTGACCTGAATTTTAACACTAATATATGCCTTAAAGTGTTTAAGCTTTATTATTTTTCTTACCAAGAGTTAATTCATGAGTCACTATCTTTAAAGTTACATACATCTTGTTTTTTAAGGTAAATCCTATGTAGTTCAGCACTTGACTCATCTATTTTCCAGCATTAAAAAGCAAAACAATCATTAGTACAGGCTTATTGTAATTATGTTTCTATGTATATTTAATGTAATATTTTAACCCTTTCCCAAGGTATGGAAATCTTAAGATTAAATAAGATGCTAAAAAAAGGATCCAGTTAAAAATATGTATTAGCCCATAAAATTCTGTTTTTCTTTTTTGTCTCACCTCTTAGAATAATGAAAGCAAAAATAAATGGGGCTTAATTAAGCTTGCTCTTTGGAAGAAAAGTTATGGCCAACCTAGATAGTATATTCAAAAACAGAGACATTACTTTGCTGACTAAGGTCCGTCTAGTCAAAGCTATGGTTTTGCCAGTTATGAATGTTATGGATGTGAGACTGGGACTGTGAAGAAGGCTGAGCAGCAAAGAATTGATGCTTTTGAACTGTGGTGTTGGAGAAGATTCTTGAGAGTCCCTTAGACTGCAAGGAGATCCAACCAGTCCATTCTGAAGGAGATCAGCCCTGGGATTTCTTTGGAAGGAATGATGCTAAAGCTGAAACTCGAGTACTTTGGCCACCTCATGCGAAGAGTTGACTCACTGGGAAAGACTTTGATGCTGGGAGGGATTGGGAGCAGAAGGAGAAGGGGACGACCGAGGATGAGATGGCTGGATGGCATCACTGACTGGATGGACATGAGTCTGAATGAACTCCGGGAGTTGGTGATGAACAGGGAGGCCTGGCGTGCTGCAATTCATGGGGTCACAAAAAGTTGGACACGACTGAGCGACTGAACTGAACTGAACTGAACTGAATTAAGCTTGAAAACTTTAGCAAAGTGAAGGAAACCATAAAGAAGATGAAAAGACAACCCTTAGAATAGAAAATATTAACAAATGAAGGAACTGACAAAAGATTAATCTCCAACATATATAGCTCATGCAGTTCAATATTAACGAAATAACAATCCAATTGAAACATAGGCAGAAGACCTAAATAGATATTTCTCCAGAGAAGGTATACAAATTTCCAACAAACTTGTGAAAAGATGCTCATCACCACTAATTATTAGAGAAATGCAAATCAAAACTTCAATGAGGTATCACCTCACATCAGTCAGAATGGCTGTCATCAAGAAATCTATGAACAATAAATCCTGAAGAGGGTGTAGAGAAAAGGGACTCCTCATGCACTGTTGGTGGGAATGTAAACTGATACAGCCACTATGGAGAACAGAATGGGGGGGGGTCCTCAAAAAGTTAAAAGTAGAGTTATCATGTGACCCAGAAATCCCACTACTGAGCATATACCAAGAAGACACCATAACTCAAAAAGATACGTGCACCCAAATGTTCACTGTAGCACTATTTATAATATCCAGGACATGGAAACAATCTAAATGTCCATCAACAGAGAAATGCATAAAGAAGAAGTGGTACATATATGCAATGGAATATTACTGAGCCATAAAAGGAATGAAATTGGGTCATTTTTAGAGGTGTGAATGGACCTAGAGGCTGTCATGCAGAGTGAGCTAAGTCAGAAAAAAATATATATGTATACATATATCATATATCACATATATGTGGAATCAAAAAAAAATTGCATAGATGATCTTATTTCCAAAGCAGAAACAGAGACACAGACATAGAGAGCAAATGCATGGTAACAAGGCGGGTGGTGGAGTGGGATGAATTTGGAGATTGGGATCGACGCATATACATTATTGTTATTATATATAAAATAGATAACTAATGAGAACCTACTGTATAACACAGGGAAGTCTACTCAGTGCTCTGTGGTGACCTAATGGGAAGAAAATTCAAAGAGGGGATATATGTATATATATATGGATGATTCACTCTTTTGTAGAGTAGAAACTAGTGCAACATTATAAAGTGACTATACTCCAATAAAATTAATTTAGAAAATTAAAAAAAATACAATAGGAAAGGATAAGAATAAAAAATTTACTGGAAAAAATGTATTAAAGATGTTTAACCTCATTAGTTACTGAGGGAAATGTAAACTGAAAGAAGAGTTTTGCTCCTAGAACATCAACTTCAGTGTCAGTAAGAGACAAGGGACAGGCTTTTCCTGTTGCTAGTGGAAGTGTAAATTGGGTAAGACAACTTGGCAGTATTAAAATGAAAAAATGAAATTCTCCCCAATTATACTGCTTGCATTTTTATTAAGAGAAAATAATACTCCTTTTATTCAGTTCAGTTCAGTTGCTCAGTCATGTCCAACTCTTTGCAACCCCATGGATGCATGCCAGGCCTCCCTGTCAATCACCAACTCCCAGAGTTTAACCAAACTCATGTCCATTGAGTCGGTGATGCCGTCCAAGCATCTCATTCTCTTTCATCCCCTTCTCCTCCTGCCCTCAATCTTTCCCAGCATCAGAGTCTTTTCAAATGAGTCAGCTCTTTGCATCAGGTGGCCAAAGTTTTGGGGTTTCAGCTTCAACATCAGTCCTTCCAATGAACATCCAGGACTGATCTCCTTTAGGATGGACTGTTTGGATCTCCTTGCAGTCCAAGGGACTTTCAATCGTCTTCTCCAACACCACAGTTCAAAAGCATCAATTCTTCGGTGTTCAGCTTTCTTTATAGTCCAACTCTCACATCCATACATGACTACTGAAAAAATCATAGCCTTGACTAGATGGACCTTGGTTGAGAAAGTAATGTCTCTGCTTTTTAATATGCTGTCTAGATTGGTCATAACTTTCCTTTCAAGGAGTACACATCTTTTAATTTCATGGCTGCAGTCACCATCTGCAGTGATTTTGGAGCCCCCCAAAACAAGTCTCTTACTGTTCTCCCACCTATTTGCCATGAAGTGATGGGACAAGATGCCATGGTCTTACTTTGCTGAATGTTGATGTTTAAGCCAACTTTTTCACTCTCCTCTTTCACTTTCAGCAAGAGGCCTACCAAGAGGATGTACATTCACGTGTCCATCAACACCACAGTAATCTAAGGCAAGGGCTCAGCTATTAATGCTGAAGAAGCTGAAGTTAAATGGTTTAATGAAGACCTACAAGACCTTCTAGAACTAACACCAAGAAAAGATATCCTTTTCATCACAGGAAATTGGAATGCTAAAGTTGGAAGTCAAGAGATATCTGGAGTAACAGGAAAAAGTTTGGCCTTGGAGTACAAAATGAAGCAGGACAAAGACTAACAGAGTTTTGCCAAGAGAACACACTGGTCACAGTAAACACCCTCTTTCAACAACACAAGAGATGACTGTATACATGGACATCACCAGATGGTCCATACCAAAACCAGATTGAATATATCCTTTGCTGCTGAAGATGGAGAAGCTCTATACAGTCAGCTAAAACAAGACTAGGAGCTGACTGTGGCTCAGATTATCAACCTCGTATTGCAAAATTCAGGCTCAAATTGAAGAAAGTAAGGAAAACCACAGGAAACAGTGTCAGACTTTATTTTCGGGGGCTCCAAAATCACTACAGATGGTGATTGNCCACAGAACCAGCTTCTTCAGAGGTGACTTTGTGATAGTCCAGAACATTCTGAAAGAACTGCAGCAGTTAACAGAGGCAGAGTCTTTAAAAGGAGGAGCCTTCACCGGAATCCTAGTCCGGAGATTAAAAAGGACCACTACCAAGAAAGATCTTAATTAAAAGCATAAAGGTGTACATTAAAGGGGTAGAAATACAAGGAGAAAGGAAAGAGCAGTAAAAAGGGACTATCACTGAAGTGTGGGCCATATAATACCTGGCAGCTTATGTACAGTATTTAAATCCCACATCAGAGAGGCAAGGTTACTCCATTTGGCAGAAGAAAGTATAAAATGCACTATGTAGAATAGTTACTAAAAGCCACACAGACGATAAGATGAGCCAGGTCTTACTGGATTTTCAAGCCCATGCGTTCTCCACTATACCACACTGTTTGACTATGGGCCATCTTCTACCCAGATTACTGCAAAAGCCTTCCCAACAGGCACAGCTCACCCTCTCCATTCCACATCCAATATGTAGCCCAGCAAGAGCAATCATTCAAAAACACCAATTTCATCATGGCACTGCCTTGCTCAAGTCCCAATAAATTCCCTTTGATTTTCAGTGAAGTCCAAACTACTTAGCATTCCCTACAAGGTCCCCTGGGATCTGGCCATGCTCACCTCCCCAGCCTCATCTCAAGCTCCCCTCATTGCAGGTGACAATTCAATGATTCTGAATATATTTAAGTCTCTGGAATGCACCATGGATCATTCTCACCTCCAGATCTTTGCACTGTCCCTAGTGCCTGGAGCACTCTTCTCCCTGACCTCCTGACCTCTCCTTTTAGGTAGTCTAGATAACAGTATACTATTTTCTCACAAAACTTAACACATTTTATTGAAATTCTCTCTTATCTGTTCTGAGATCCCTGTACTGTATCCTCCTCTGTGAGTCCTCTCCTGTCAATTAGCTGCAGGAGGAATGACCCTGTATCTATCTTTTTCACTCTTGAATCCACAACACCCAGCTTGTTCCTTCAGGTGCTTATCAAGTACCAAACATGTATGTTTTGAAGTGGATAATAATTTGATAAGGCAAGGGCCATCACTAGTTGCTAAGTGAAGTTACATCAGTGGAAGCCAAACCCCAAAGGCCCTACTCTTGGCATTTGCAATTTACTGTCCACTGCTGAAGATTCTTAGACATTCTGAAAACTTCACTGATATTTTTTGGAACATATGACCTATATGCTTCCTGTGCTCAGGGCTATATATAATTCCAACGACAAGGTTCACTTCTTGCCCTACACAAGCTTACAGTCTAGTGGAGGAGGTTTCATTTTCACCAACATGTTGCAACATACATTCTCTTTAAATCCTTCTAAGGCTCAAATGACTTGGGATTATCAAGTTTATCAAGAATTTGGTAATTGCCGTTTGACTCCTAGAGGTTCACAGCAGGCTTGAGGACTGAAGCCAAATCTTACTCATCACTATCATCCCAGTGGTTATATAGGGCCTAATATATAAGAAGAGGTTTAAAAATCAGCAAATGAGTGAAAGAATACGTGGACAAGTGAACAATCAAATAAGTCAAGTCTTGGAATAAAGCTTTGGAAACTGGATCACAGTCTTAGTTCTCCTCCATCACTAAACAGATAAATGACTTGGTGCTAAGACCCCTTATCAAGAACCAGCCCATCAGACACACATAGATACTGACCAGCCTGCAGAGTCAGTGGAGATGGGGGCAGGGAAAGAGAAGCAGGGAAGAATTTTTTAAATCGTTCTCTTCTGTTCCCTCAGGTTTCGAGGGGAGATCCTGTGGGCAGACAGGGCCCATGTAGAGTATTGAGATTGCTTCACCTGGCCTGCTTCAACTCCAAACCTGCTCCCTGAGGCAGGCGATAGAGGTCAAAAAATAAATATGTAGATAGATCAACACAGTGTTCATCACATACTTTCACTACCGGGAAAGAAAACGCTTTGGTGGCATATTAAATATATTAATAATCACTAACATGAATAAATATCCAGTTGAAACAGACATTTGCTAGTTTCTGTACCTTTCAAAATTAGAACCAAAAATCTGAACAGTAACAGCTATCTAAACAGTATCCTTTTCACATACACATACACACACATTCCTGAAATTTTCCTCCCTGTTGCCATCTTGTTAGTTATTTGAATAAACATTATTTCTGCCACTCGTTTTAGCACCAAATAGTACCTTGTAGTCAGTTAAAAACCTTCATCAAAGGTAAGAGTATGGTACTATTTTGACACCAGACAGTCCTTTGCTTTTGTGTGGATTCACTGTGTTGCCTGAACACTGTGAGATTTTGCTTTTGTGTAGACAATCAGCAGGTCATTAGCAAACCCCATACAAATCACCCTGGACTCAGGATGGAACCCTGGGGACCTGAAGCCGTAAAAGAGAGAAGATATGGTGTTGCTGACAGTTGCCTCTGATGGCTGTTTAACAAGTATGATTGCAACCACACGACAGCTTCATACAGTAGAGCTCTGAGCTGTCCACNTGTGATTCATGGGGTCGCAAAGAGTCAGACATGACTGAGTGACTGAACTGAACTGAACTGAACTGAATGGAAACCACTAGACCATTCAGGTGTGACCTAAATAAACTTCCTTATGATTACACAGTGGAGGTGACAAATAGATTCAAGGAATTAGATCTGGTAGACAGAGTGCCTGAAGAACTATGGATGGAGATTTGTAACAATGTACAGAAGATAGTGCCCAAAATCATTCCCAAGAAAAAGAAATGCAAAAAAGCAGATTGGTTGTCTGAGGAGGTCTTACTAATAGCTGAGAACCGAAGAGAAGTGAAATGCAAAGGAGACAGAGAAAGATAATGCAGAGTTCCAGAGAATAGCCAGGAGAGATTAGAAAACCTTCTTAAGTGATCAATGCAAAGAAATAATAGAATGGGAAAGACTAGAGGAAAACAATAGAGTGGGGAAGACTAGAGATCTCTTCAAGAAAATTGGAGATACCCAGGGAAAATTTAACGTAAAGATGGGCTCAATAAGGGATAGAAAGGGCAAGGATCTAACAGAAGACAATATTAAGAAGAGTTGGCAAGAATGCACAGAAGAACCATACAAAAAAGGTTTTAGTGGCCCATATATCCACAACGGTGTGATCATTCCCTTAGAGCCAGATATCCTGGAGTGTAAAGTCAAGTGGGCCTTAGGAAGCATTGTTATGTAAAAATCTAGTCAAGGTGGTCAAACTCCGACTGAGCCATTTCAAATCCTAAAGGATGATGCTGTTAAAGTGCTGCACTTAATACGCCAGCAAAATTGGAAAACTCAGCAGTTGCCACAGGACTGGAAAAAGGTCATTTTTTCATTCCAATCTCAATGAAAGGCAATGCCAAAAAATTTTCAAACTACCACACAATGGCACTCATTTCAACCACATATGCTAGCAAGGTAATGTTCAAAATCCTTCATGATAGGCTTCAGTAGTGTGTGAACTGAGAACTTCTAGATGAACAAGCTTGATTTGGAAAGGGCAGAGAAATCAGAGATTCAGTTCCCAACATCTGCTGGATCATAGAAAAAGACAGTGAATTTCAGAGAAACATCTGCTTCTGCTTTATTGACTATGCTAATGCCTTTGACTGTGTGGATCACAACAAACTGTGAAAAATTCTTGAAGAAATGGGAATACTAGACTACTTTACCTGTATGCAGGACAAGAAGCAGCAGTTAGAATTGGACATGGGGCAATGGACTAGTTCAAAATTAGGAAAGGAGTATGTCAAGACTGTATATTGTCATCCTGCTTATTTCACTTATATGCAGAGTACATCATGTGAAATGCCAGGCTGTGTGAATCACAAGATGGAATCAAATTGCCACAAGAAATATCAAGAACCACAGTTTATACAGATGACACTACTGTAATGGCAGAAAGTGAAGAGGAACTAAAGAGCCTCTTGATGAGGATGAAAGAGGAGAGTGAAAAAGCTGCCTTAAAACTCAACATTCAAACAACCAAGATCATGACGTCATGGCATCTGGTCCTATCAATTCATGGCAAATAGAACTGGAAAAAGTAGGAGCAGTGACAGATTTTATTATCCTGGGCTCCAAAATCAATGTAGATGGTGACTGCAGCCAGGAAATTAAAAGACACTTACTCCTTGAAAGGGGAGCTATGACAAACATAGACCAGCTATTAAAAAGCAGAGACATCCACAAAGGTCCTATAGTCAAAGCTGTGGTTTTTCCAGTAGTGATGTGTGAATGTGAGATTTGAATGATACAGAAGGCTGAGTGACAAAGAATTGATGCTTTTGAACTGCAGTGTTGGAGAAGACTCTTGAGAGTCCCTTGGACTGCAAGGAGATCAAACCAGTCAATTTTAAAGGAAATCAATCCTGAATATTCATTGGAAGCTGAAGCTCCAATACTTTGGCCATCTGATGAGAAGAGCCAACTCACTGGAAAAGACCTTGGTGCTGAGAAAGATTGAGGGCAGGAGAAGTGAGTGACAGAGGATGAGACTGTTGGGTGGCATCACTGATTCAATGGACATGAGTTTGGGGCAAATCGCAGAGAGAGTGAAAGCCTGGCATGCTGTCATTCATGAAGTCGTGAGGAGTCGGACACGACTTGGCAACTGAACAACAACAATTTATGCACCGTTTGAAATAGCAAAATATAGGCAACACTGCATGTATTCAGCAATATGAATCACTTCTAATACTATATTATCTATATGCACAGATAAAAAGAAACACTATGTGGGTGGAGAAAAGGAATTCCATAGACTTGTATACATGCAGACATAAAGGAAGGCATTTTTACATAAACACAGGCACCACCTGTTTTAGGAATTTGTTCACCCTGAATCCTCAACATCTTAAACAATGCTTGGTGTATAGGTTCTCAGTTTAAAATCTCTTGAATACATCAGTAGGGGAAAGAGGCTCTTTTTTTTTTTAATAACTTATGCTTACAGCTTTATTATATAGATATCTGTACAAAATACACATAGAAGTACATTTGAGTCTTTTATTTGAAAATTCCTGCAACTTTTCAAAGCACACACTAAACCATGAACCACAGCTGACAGCCAACTCTGACCCTGTCCTTGTGATCTTCTTGGCAACATAATTTGCACCCTGTAGGAACGAAGATGACTTCTTCCTATGACAAGGCTGTGTTCGACACTGGTTAATTAGCACACAGATGGCAGGGAGGCTGCCCATTTTACCCCCTACTATAGAAACCACACATTTATATGCAGCACATATTGCAAAGTGGAATATTTGCACAAGTCATATGGCAGTAATCAGGTCCTCACTTTAGAAAGTTAGAATGGAAAGAAGGTAATGATTATGAACTTCAAAGTACAGTGCACTCAAATAATTGGACAAGCTTCATTGAGAAAAGATGAGGCACAATGTACTGTGCTGTTCTTATACTTAAATTCTTAATTTTTAGAAAAGGAAATATATATATGAAATTTATCTAAGATGCTGATCAAGCAGTTAGTAATGTAAATATAGCACGGTTTAAAGGAAAGGAGGCGAAATACCATATACACTTGTTTTAAAAATGCATTTTGAGGGTTTTGTTCAAATGTAAAATCTGAAAATAGTATAGCAAAAAAATAGGTCTTCAAATGGGAGGGCTTGCTGAGAATGAGAGACACTGAACGAAACAGAGCTGGAATCTCTTTCCTCGAGCAGTACGTTTCCTGCACTAACGCCACACCCGAGATAGATAGGATTTCTCCTCTAACTGATGAATGGCTATGAAACATTTAAATATTTATTCTCTTACCAAAGAAAAATATTCCTGAGTTTAAGGAAATGACTACAGGTATGGTTTCAGAAGCTTTCTCTTGAGATTCTTACTCAAGAAGCTACTTTAGGCAAGGAAAAATAGAGAGGAGATAAGTGTTCACTGACAAGTTAATTTCCTTACCTAATTGTCATCTGGATGTGGATAATCAAAACTTGACAGAGCTTGTATAAAACATGCAACATTTAAATCTTGGCTATTGGTGAAGAATGTCTCTATTGATTTTGTTAAACTAACTTCTCATATATTCTAGCCTTATTAAAATTTAAAAATCACCGAAAAGTGGATTTCAGAATATTAAAAACAACAATATTTATACAAGATTTGATGTGAGGAATATTTCTTTCAAGATACTACTTCTCCTTGAACACATATTTGTTTTGGTTGAACCATCACTATTACTATGAAGTATGTTTTGGTATATTATGCTAAAATAGTGTCTTAGTAATTAAATCTAAAAGAACTCCTATTTCTTAATTATATTCCAAGCACCAAGATAATTTTCGGATCATTTATTTTCTAGTTATTGCATTCAAAATGCTAAAATGGTACAGTTTCATCCCATATTATACAATTTTACAAAATGTGATCTTTAAACAATTAAGAAAAGAAAATTCTTTCTGTAGAAATGCAAATTAATACTTTTCCTTACATTATTGTTTGTGGCATTAAGACCAGGCCTTCCTGTTGGTTTTTCAAGACAGCCTTTGGGACCTACTGTAACTTCACGCTTCCCTGGCAATGACACTTTTCACTTTGAACATGTCAAAGGAGGAAAAGCAGCATCATATAATTTAGGAGTGAGAATGAATGGGATCCCTGAGCACTGGTTATCCTTGAAGCAGATATCTTACTGTGCATTTCACATAAGAAATCTGCTGCAGAGGGTAAAGATGTGTGATCACAGCCGGGGCTTACCCCTCTCACAGTTCTTGAAAAAAAAACACACTGTACCAACTCATTTGGGAGGAAACTTCTGACTAATGCAATGGATTTTTTTTTCCCCTTTCTTTGCCTTTTTTTTTTTTTTTGGTTAACAAGGATTACATCCAGCTACTTTTTAGAAGTACTATTACTATTTTGTGCGGAGTATAATCTTGCCATCTAAGTAAAATTTTAGTAGGAGGCTTTGAAATATAAATCTAAACATAGCACATTGATGAAATAAATTGTAGGTCACCACACATTACTTAGAATAAATTTTAAGTAAAAAGCAGATTATAAAATAATACAAGCTGGAGGACGCAGATTTCTACTTAGGACATAGAGAGCTGCAAAAGTGACCCCACTATCCAAACAAGGAAAATAGGCCAGATATTCTACAAACTATATTTTCTTGAATCCATTAGAAAGCTGTAGTTACTGTGCAATCAAGAAATTTGAATTTCCAAGAGGGACTGGCCCCTCCAAGGAGATACAGGATTCACAAACTGTCTTGCCAGTCAAAGAACATGGAAAATAAAGCAAGAGCCTCCATGAGACAAAAAAAAAAAAAAAAAAAAAAACACTAAAATTTTAACAAGGCACTCAAGAAGTTTGGGCTTAGTGTATCCATTTGGAATAACTGCAGAGCCTACACAAAAGGATAAGTCAACTTCATCTNGGAAAAAAAAAAAAAAAAAAAAAAAAATCACTAAAATTTTAACAAGGCACTCAAGAAGTTTGGGCTTAGTGTATCCATTTGGAATAACTGCAGAGCCTACACAAAAGGATAAGTCAACTTCATCTGCATACTCTCTATGGTAGTGTTCACTGATGCTAAGAAGGAAGACTGGAGGCCAGGGCAGCAGCCTAAAGAGAGATGCCCTGCGCAGGGCAGGTGGTGCGGAGGAGATTACAGCTCTGAGTACAAGCACAAATGCCATAGAGTTTTCTGGACTCTTCTCCCATACAAAGCAAAAAGCTGTATTACAAAAAAGGCAGCAAAGAAGCATGTGGCTAGGCAAAGAGAAGAAAAACAAAGCCTACTAGGCTTATGGCAAGGGGAGGAATCTCTCTTGGACCTAACGTCCTATAACTGCTTGTATCTCCCATCACTAAGAACATAAACACCTATTCAAGGTCAAGGTCAAGGTCAACAACTGATACATACAAGGCAGGGAGAATTTGGTTATCAAGTGGAGGAGTGGTAGGCATCCTGAGACTTCCCTACTGGCAACCCAGGGTGCAAGGCCTCCTCCAAACTACAGCTGAGGCAGAATATCAGAGAACCCCCATTTCTCCATGGATCTATCATAGAGTACTAAGCAATAGTCATCTACTGGTGGGGAAAGATAAGAATGTTAACAGAGCTCAGACTCTGTGGTACAGACCTTATGAGGATGATAGAATGTTGAGGATGGAGAATTCATACTGAGGACAACTCACTATCATCCTAGTTCTTATCTGAAGCACAAGTCAAAGATAACCTATCTCTAGAAGAATTTCAAACCTAGAGGAAATTCATCTCTAGAGGAATTTCCTGTACTACCAGGAAACACAGCAATGTCAAAACCAAAATCCAGGCAACCCAGGCAATTCCTGATCAGAGTGACTCAACACCCCCACGCTAGTGGCCTGGTAGATGTTGAAATCTGCCCATTCCCATACGTAAATACTAAACACATCAGTAGCTGCTGAGTTTCTATAGCCACAGAAAAATCAGTAGCCATACATTAGCCATCATTAATTAAAAGGAAGAGCTGATAAATATAGCAATATGGTGTGTCTCAGAAGCATTGTACTAAGTGGGAAAAAAGCCAGAAATAGAAGACCACATGTGTCATTCTGAAAATGCAAAACTCTAGATGCAAAAAAAATTGATCAGTAGTCATCCAGATTGGTAAAGGAAGGGGTACTGATTACAAAGGGTACAAAGGAACTTTGGGGGAAGATGGTAATATATTTTTCTTACCTTGACTGTGGTGGTTTTTGCATGACTGAATACACTGTCAAAAACTCATATAATTTTGCTAACATACAGAATGACAGTCAAGGAACATTTATTTATTTGACAACTTCTCATTTTTTCAACTGATAAATGAGAAGAAGCTGGTATTTCAAAAGTATGTTTGAGTAAAACAAAACTGAAATCTCCAATCAGGGAATGTGGTTTAATCATCAGTTTGTTAGAAAGGAGTAGCTTTAAACTCAGAATAATCTTCAATGATAAATATACAGATATTTTCACTAAGCACTGAACATATTGATACAAAATTAAAGGAATATTATATATTGGAGACAATAGGGTTAACATAAATGTTTTTAAAGCAAATAGGAAGTAGCAAATTAGGTAGGAAAAGAGGGTGAAGGTGACAGAAAAGGGAGATGAACATAAAGCACACACACAATAGCCATTTAAAGCTATTTAACAAAGGTAATATTAACTATACAACTCAATACCTCACAGATGTATCACATTTTTTTGAGATCATACAAAAAGTAACCTCCATTGAGAAACTGTTCAGCAAATAAAATAGAAGAGGAAAAATGAGACCTTGTTTGACCCAAGTCTCACCCTATCAATGACTTCACTGTCTGTAAAAAAAAAAATCACTCAACTTTTCAGGATTCAGTTCACTCAGCAAATGAAAAGACTTTAGGATTCTTTTCAAGAAATATGTATTTGCATGAGGAATTCTTAAATCAAATGCTGAGCAAGTAAATGTTTGAATGAACATTTGCTCTATCTTTTAGGCAAGATACTGAATAGGAGAAGAGAAAAAAACTGAATTTCTTTTACATTGTAAACAGATTGAAACCTGTATACTCTTCATCAAATTAACTACTTTTAAGAAAATAATACAAGTTGTCACATTTAAACATGACAAAGTAATCTTTAGAATAGGTGCATTCTGTGAAAGGGTGTTCTAATTTTAATGAGATCTCACAAAATTAGACAAAATGCAAATGGAAGTGATTTTCTCTATGATCATTATAGAATAGGAGCATTTTATTTGTAGAGGTTGATTTATCTTTGAAAATGTTTTTAAAGGAAGACAAAAGATCTATTCAAAAGAATAAATATAGAAAATATTTATTTAGTTTTAATTATAATGCTAAAGCTGAAACTCCAGTACTTTGGCCACCTCATGCGAAGAGTTGACTCATTGGAAAAGACTCTGATGCTGGGAGGGATTGGGGGCAGGAGGAGAAGGGGACAACCGAGGATGAGATGGCTGGATGGCATCACTGATGTGATGGACGTGAGTCCGAGTGAACNGTAAAGAAGAGGTAAATGCTGCCATTTTCTACAACATGGATAAAACCTGAGACCATGAGACCATGATGCCAAGTAAAATACGTCAGAGAGAGGAAAACAGTGTGATCTCACCTGTATGTGCAGATCTAAAGCATCCAGCTCGCAGACATGGAGATGGAACGGCTTCCCCACAGGGGCTGGGCTTTCAGGAGGTGTTGGTCACAGGATACAAGCTTTCCGTTACAAGATGGATACGTTCTGAGGGTCTGATGGGCAACCCACAGCAGCACCCGCAGTTAACGACACTGCTGAATATGTGAAATCCGCTGAGAGTCGCTGTTCAATGTTCTCCACACACCTGGGACAATGTGCTCGCTCTGTGAGGCGGCACATGTCAGCTGACCTCTGTGGCGATCGTCTTACGGTAGATGCATGCCTTGAATCACCACGCTGTACCCCTTACACTTACACACTGTTGTTAATATATCTCAATAAAGCTCGGGGGCAAAAGGCCTGGATCCAGCAAAGGGTGTGTTAAGAACGTAAACACAGGTCTTGTTGATTCCAGAATCAGAGCTTCAAGTCAAAAACCTTTCCCTAGCACCCAAAGGAATGGACTCACAATTAGTAAAACAAAGACGGAATGGCAATGATGGGTAATAAAATCACTGTACAAACGCAATAGCCTTTCCAGATGCTAGACATGACCAGCTAGCCAGGAATGGTGAGGCCAGAGGATCCATTTAAAATAGCAACACAGTCCACTGAACCTCAGGGTGACTTAGGTCAAGGAACGTGACAAATCTTATACCGAGGAAACAACAGACTTGCCAGGGAAAGACCCGAGCGGCGAGAGACGCAGACGCAGTACCAGAAGTGGGGCCAGAGACGGGGAATGGCAGACCCAAGCGCATGGAGAAAGACGGTGAAAACAGGAGAGCCCGCGGTGCACACATGTGCAGAGCAGGTGAAAACGCGGAACTCCGCCACAGGGCGTGAGGAAGAGCGAGTCTGGAGGGACACCGCGTGCTCTCGGAGCCCTTTCGTTGGTTGAAATGTCTGGTCTGACAAGTGAAAAGCGCGGGGGAAGCAGGGAGCCGTGATGGTGGTAACCCACCACAAATGCTCCATTTTGGCCAGATGTGCACCGCAGCTCATGCTTGTCCGGGCGTCTGTGCCTGACGTGAAACCTGTCGTAGATGCCCATGGTCTGGTACCAGCCAGATCGGTTCTCATTTCCACTCTGGAAATACCATGAAGCCTTTAGGATAATATTTCAGAGGCGTTCTCAGTAAACTTGAAAAGTGCTGACATTATTGCAAAGCAGAGGAAGCACGCTGCAGAATCAGGCGGATAGCCCAAACACTTTTTTGCGAAAAGTTTACATTGATATGGGGTTTCCTGGGTGGCTCAGTGGTGAAGAATCCCCCTGCCAATGCAGGAGACGCGGGTTAGGGCCCTGGATTGGGAAGATCCCCTCAGTAGGAAATGGTAACCCACCCGTCTTCTTGCCTGGAAAATCCCACGGACAGAGGAGCCTAGCGGGCTACAGTCCGTGGGGTCATGGAATTGGACATGACTGAGTGTGCACACACAAGGATCGATGCGTGTGTATGTTGGTATGACATGCATAGTCATGCACCTAAATATGTGTTAAGATCCCAAGTGTGAGTGAAAGTCTTAACAGTGGTGATCTCTCAGCAATTTTATTTCCCTATTTGTATTTTTCTTGTGTTTTTCAAATGGTGTGCAGTGCACATGAATTTGGATGGCACCACCAACTCAATGGACCTGAGTTTGAGCAAATTCCAGGAGACAGTGAAGGACAGGGAACCCAGCCCTGTGGGGTCGCAAAGATTTGGATATGACTTAGCGACTGAACAACAACCTTCCATGTATCAGATGTGTCCCATCAGAGTCCTATCACTGCAAACATGTACTCGGGATAAGAAATTACCTACCACAGCCAGCTCTCCTTCCCAAGATTTTCAGTGGGACTCGCCTGTATTTTTCTGATCGATGATTTTCCCACCAAAACGAGGAGGATGACACCGGTGTGGGGATGCTGCAGCCGGGTTTCTGTCTGGGGGGCAGGGGGGCAGGGGATTTCCTCTGTGACTGCCCTCGGCCACGCACCCCCTCTCTCATCCTGTGCTATCCCTGTTTTCCAGAGGAAGGTGGTGACCCATCTCCTCCGGTCTCAGAGTGTGGAGGAAGTCTACCAGGAGTTTGAGATGGTCCGTAGATGGATACATTTTATTTTAAAAGTCGCTAATTATTTCAGTGTGTTGTAGAAAAAACGTGCAGCAAGTACCCCGAAGCTGATTTTATATTTTCAGGTGGAACTGGATGTATTTAAAATTTTAATCTATTAAAGGTGCATGAAGTAAATACTAAAAATATTATTTTTTAAATATGGCAGATGCTCAGATATGGCAAAACTTTGGAATTAGCATGCAGAAGACTGAAATTTGAGAAACACTTATGTGTGAACTAACGCTTGGGCTCATGTTATAAATGCTGTTATGTGGCATCTGTGTTTTCATTGCTTGTAAATATCTTGAAATACCTTTGCACACTGCTTTCTATATATGCACCGCTTGCTCTGAAACAGAATAAAACCCCACCTCAGCAACATAAGTGGGTTCCAGGGAATCCAAACAGGCAGATCATGGACTACATTTCTGTGAGGTTGAATGACCAGGGCAAGCTGGGACAAGCCTCTGGCTACACCTGACCAGATGCCAGCTCCTGGTAATGGTCCATCTGGCTCCGACTTCATATCTAAGTGGACGGCTCTTGTGGTTACTGGGACTTCTAGTCAGAAATTCCTTTTCCAAAGAGGTTGGACTGGGAGGAAATGGGCACCCAAGTGAGTGGAGCTCTGTGGGCAGAAGCAGGGAAGGTGAGCGCCCAGGAGGGTCTGACAGGGAGAAGCGAGAGAGAGGCCTCAGACGCGTCCCTTTGAGGCTCCGGCTGGGGACCCGCGACGGACAGGGACCCGCGACGGACAGGGACCCGCGGCGGAGAGGGCCGCACTGGAAGTGCTTACTTGACATCCCCCAAGCATTTTCGATTCAGAAGTCTGGTGGGGGTGGGGTGAGGGCTCAGACAGCCCCTCTCGTTTCCTCATGGGCGTTTCTATGATCTTTTCTCCTTTCTTCAAATATAAAATTTGACAAGTGGGTGCCTGGGGTTGCAGGTGGGGGTGCAGTCTTCCTTTCAACATTGCTTTTGAGCAAGGTTGGCTATAGTATCCTTGCCAAGATTTACTTTCGGAAAGTTTCTGGAACGAGCTTCTGAATTGGTTTCCACATTGCTGGTAAGGGCTTAAAAGTCATGTGTGGGTTGCCACGTGGATCTGACTGCTTATTAACTATCTGATCTTGTTCAAGACACCCAGTTGCTGGATGCCTCCGTCTCCTTATTTGTACACTTGATACGAGACGCCTCTCCCAGGGGCTTGTTGTGGGCTTAAACAAGACAGCACGCGTATCACATCCTGTCGGTTCAGCCCAGTCGCGTCCGACTCTCTGCAGCCCCGTGGACTGCAGCACACCAGGCCTCCCTGTCCTTCACCAGCTCCCGGAGCTCACCCAATCCCATGTCCATCGAGTCAGTGATGCCATCCAACCATCTCATCCCGGAGCTCACCCAAACCCATGTCCATCGNAACTGAACTGAACTGATACATTAATTTTTACAAATATTTAATATTCTTTAAGAATAGGACTTACATAATACAAATGTATTTCATCTATTTGTATTTTTACACATAAAGTTTCAAAATGAAAAAAATGTCAATGATATTTTAAGACAAATAACATGAAACTTTCACTTCTAATCCCCAGTCTTATTTGTAGGGTACTCCTTGACATTCTTTTCAGTATTTTACAGGAATCTCAAACTATATATGTACAAAACTAAATCCAAGAATTCTTGTGTCTCATCCTCTAGTGTATCCTATCCCAGGAAGTGGCATGAGAGTTTATAAAAAATGTGAAAGTAATTCTTAACCCTCTCTTTCCTTCCCGCTGCATATAGTAAAACGGAAACCCTATTAGAAACATCTTGTAAATTAAGCTAGTAATAGTGCATACAGAAATAAAAAGAAGATAACATGGTGTGTTATGAAAACCTCAATCAATACTTAAGCCATTTTTGACCTACAACATAGAGAACATAAAATGAAATATGAATAAATATTGATTAACCCCAAAAAAGGCAGGAAGGGAGCAACCTAATAAAAACAAAAAAGAGAAGGGCTATATGAAAGTCAAATACTAAGAAAAGATTTAATTTCAACCATTAAGTTAAACATATATGTAGCGACACTCTAATTAAAAGGCAAATACTGCCAGTGTATATAAAAGAGAAAGATAAAACTATGATATCGACGAGAAATGTACATTAAATATAAAGAAACAGATATGTTGAAATAAAAGGGGAAATAGTATAAAATGCAGAGAGTAAGCGTAAAAAATGGTCAGCTATATTAAAGCAGTATTTAAGTAAAATCAAGACAAAAACATTATGAAGAGAATAAGAAAGAAGGGATAATGGAAAAAAGTGGCAATTAATCATGAAGACATAATATTAAATATATATTTAAGTAAGAATAGAGCTTCAAAAATGCATTAAGCAAAACCTGATAGAACTAATGAGAAAAATAGAAAAAATCATGCTTACAAATGGAGATATTAGAATACCTCTCCCTGACACTGATAGAATACACAGACAAAAATAAATAAGGATATGTCACATCTAAACTTCAGTATCAATCATCTTGCCCTAATTAACCTTCGTAGAACACTACCTGCAACAACAGCATAAAGAAATTGTTCACCAAAAGAGATCATAAGCCTGACCATAAAATAATGCACAATTTCAAAAGACTGATATCTGACAAAATATTTTCTTTGCTCAGAACAGAATTTAATTAGAATTCACTAATAAAATATGCAGAAAACCGTTAAAGTATTTGAATCCACAGTGTTAAATAACGCTTAGAGGAAAGTTTATAATATTAAATGCCTAAAATGGAAAAAGAAAAAAAGCCTAATTTAATACTCGAAGAAGAAAGCAAAAGAAGAACAAAGTAGTCCAAGGTAAATGCACAGAAATAAACGATTAAGAGCAAAAATAAATAGAAAACAGACAAACAATAGAGAAATATAGCAAAAGTTAATCCTTTGGAAATATTAATAAATTTGATTAACACCTAGTAAGAGAGAAAATAAAAATTACAAATATCAAAAGAGGAGGGAATCCACTTAAGATATTACAGATATCAAAAGGATAATAAAAAATATTGTCAACAGCTTTAGGCCAACAAATATGATAACTTAGATAAAATGGAATATAACCTGGGTGGGGGGAATGCAAATTATCCAAGCTAAGAATTAACTTAAGAAAATTTCCAATTTAAGAAGTTTCCAACTTAAGAAAATATCCAAGCTAAGAAAATTTCATTAGCTCTCTATATGACCAAAATATAATTTTTAATCAAAACCCTCACACAAACAAAACTCAAGCTGCAGATTATATCCCCTATAAATTCTATGGAATATTTAAGAAAAAAAACAACATGATTCTTACACAAACTCTTTCAGAAAACAAAGGAGGCTCATCCTATATTAATCTTGATACAGTACCTGTTAAGACATTACAATACAAGGAAAGAATATTATAGTCCAATATTCCTTATAAAATAGAAATATCCTCAACAAAATATTGCTAAATATAGTCCAGCAATACTAAAAAATGACAATACATCATGCCAAAGTGTGGTTTATACTATGAATGCAAAGTTTGCTTAAAACACTGTCCCCCTACAAAAAAAAAATCAATGCAATTTACCAAAAGAGCTGAATGAAATAGAAAAGTAACATATTCATTGTTATAGACACAAGAAAAGCATTTGACAAAATTAAAAGCTATGCATGAAAAAAATCTCAGCAAAGAAGTTCCTGAATTTCATAAAAGCCATTTGTAAGACCAAGGCCTTGGGGAGTTGGGGAGAGTAAGACTGGCAGTTTGGGACTAGCAGATGCAAACAATTATACATAAGATGGATAAATAATAAGGTCCTACTGAGTAGCACAGGGAACTATACTCAATATCCTATGATAAACCATAACAAAAAGAATATTTAAAATAAGAAGGTCTACAGCAGAGACTGGTACAACAAGGTAAATCATCTGTATTTAAAAAAAAAAAAAAAAACCAAGAGCTAAATGGTAATGGACTGAATGTATATCAGGGCTGAATACAACGGTGTCTGCTCTCATAATGTTAATTCAGTATCATACTGGAGGTTCTAGCCAGAGTGGTAAGGCAAGAGAAATAAAAGCATAAATTTTGAAAAAGAAGGCACAACACTTTATTCTTCTTTAACATGATAAATCCTTCTTAGTATTGACAACTGGAATTAATAATTTTGCTAGGTTGCAGAATGGAAAGCTAACATATAGGAAAAAATTACATTCTATAAACTGATAGAAAATTTTAAAATTGAATAAAAATATAATTTTTATAACAATACTAAAAATACTTATGATAAAATTCAACAAAAGCAGTGAAATATCCAAACTCAGAAAATTACATAATTTCTGAGAGAAATTTTAAAAGATCTAAATAAATAAAGATTTATACTACACTCATGGACTGGAAGCCTCTAGATTCAATAAAATTCCAATTAGAATATTCACAGGATTTTTTTTTAAATAAGTAAACAATAAGATTTTAAAATTAATATTAAAATCCAAAGGACCTTTAATAAACAATATTATTTTTAAAAACAAAAAATATATGAAGAGACATCCTACCTGATTTTGAGATTTACTAAAACGTTAGTGTTGGCATTTGGACAAACATAAGATAGTAGAAAAGAAGAAACAGCCAAGAAATAGACCTATACATATACAGTTTATTTTTTATCAATAAAAATCTCCAGATAATTCAATGGGAGAATGAGGGAGAACTTTGATCTTTAACCCTAAACATTCCATATATGAGAGGATGGAAATCCAGCTAGCTATTTAAAATCCTAAAAGATGCTATTGCTAAAGTACTGCATTCAATAGGTCAGCAAATTGGGAAAACTTAGCAGTGGCCACAGGACTGGAAAATGTCAGTTTTTATTCCAATCTCAAAGAAAGGCAATGCCAAAGATTTTTCAAACTACCATACAATTATGCTTATTTCACATACTATCAAGTTTATGCTCAAAATTCTATAAGCTAGGCGTTAGCAGTATCTGAACACAGAATTTTCAGGTATACATGATGGATTTAGAAAAGACAGAGGAACCAGAGATTAAATTACCAACATTTGTTGGATCATGGAGAAAGCAAGTGAATTCCAGAAAAACATCTACTTCTGCTTCATTGACTATACTAAAGTCTTTGTCTGTGTGGATTACAATNGATGGATTTAGAAAAGACAGAGGAACCAGAGATTAAATTACCAACATTTGTTGGATCATGGAGAAAGCAAGTGAATTCCAGAAAAACATCTACTTCTGCTTCATTGACTATACTAAAGTCTTTGTCTGTGTGGATTACAATGAATTGTGGGAAATTCTTTAAAAGATGGGAGTATCACAGACCAACTTACCTGTCTCCTAAGAAACCTGTATGCAGGTCAAGAAGCAACAATTAGAACTGGACATGGAACAACTGACTGGTTCAAAATTGGGAAAGGCATAAACAAGGCTGTATGTTGTCATCCTGTTTATTTAACTTATATGCAGAGGAGCTTCTTGATGAGGGTGAAAGAGGAGAGTAGAAAAGCTGGTTTAAAACTCAACATTAAAAAATTAAGGTCTCAGCATCAAGTTCCATCATTTCATGGCAAATAAAAGGGGGAAAAGTGGAAACAGTGACAGATTTTTTTTCTTGGGCTCCAAAATTACTACAGACAGTGACTGGAGCCATGAAATTGAAAGACACTTGCTCTTTGAAAAGAATGCTACGACAAACCTAGACATCATTTAAAAGAGCAAAGACAACACTTTTCTGAAAAAGGTCCATATAGTCAAAGCTATGATTTTTCCAGTAGTCATGTATGGATGTGAGAGTTGGACCATAAAGAAGGCTGAGTGGCAAAGAGTTGATGCTTTTGAACTGTGGTGTTAAAGAAGACTTTGAGAGTTCCTTGGATNAGTCAAAGCTATGATTTTTCCAGTAGTCATGTATGGATGTGAGAGTTGGACCATAAAGAAGGCTGAGTGGCAAAGAGTTGATGCTTTTGAACTGTGGTGTTAAAGAAGACTTTGAGAGTTCCTTGGATTGCAAAGTGATCAAGCCATTCAATCCTAAAGGAAATCAACCCTGAATATTCATTGGAAAGATTTATGATGAAGCTCCAATACTTTGGCCACCTGATGCAGAGAGTTGACTCATTAGAAAAGATTGAAGGCAATCTGGGAAAGACTGAAGGCAAAACGAGGATGAGATGGCTAGATAGCATCACCAGCGGACATGAGTTTGAGCAAACTCAAAGAGATAGTGAAAGACAGGGAAGTTTGGCATGCTGCAGTCACTGGGGTCTCAGAGAGTCTCAGACACAACTTAGCAAGTGAACAACATGACATACATCACAGACTTAAAGATAACGCCTGTGTCCTCGAGATAGGCAAAGAGTTTTACAAATAACATCCAAAAGCACTAATCATATAAGACAATGATATATTAAACCAGGTGAAATCATCTAGATGAGAAACAATAAATAAATATGGCATAAGGCAAACACACACACACACACACACACACACACAC
>SJYV01053815.1:727766-803229 GCA_006410875.1 Neotragus pygmaeus
TCACACAATACAGAGTTTAGATATCTCTAAACAGTTCAAAATTATCTAGGATAACTAGGATAAGTCTAGTTATGGTGTGTCACCATGAAAAGACATTACATAGTTATTGACTATATTCTTCACAATGTGAATTTCATATCCAGGAGTCATTTATTTTTCACTGGAAGTGTGTACTTTTTAATCTCCCTCTCCTATTTCTTTCTTCTCCCAACCTCTTCCCCTCTGGTAACCACGGTTTTATTCTCTGCATCTGTGTTCTCTTTTTGTTTTGCTATAGTCATTCATTTTAATTTTTAGATTGCTTCCCTGGTGACTCAGACGATAAAGCATCTGCTTACAATGTGGGAGACTCAGGCTCGACCCCTGGGTCAGGAAGATGCCCTGGAGAATGGAATGGCAACCCACACCAGTATTCTTGCCTGGAGAATTCCATGGGCAGAGGAGCTTGGTGAGCTGTAGTCCATAGGGTCACAAAAAGTTGGACATGATTGAGCAACTAACACTGTATTACTGTCCCATATATAAGTGCAGATATACAATGTTTTTCTTTCTTTGACTTATTTCACTAAGAATAATAGCCTCCAGGTCCACCTATGTTATAACAAATGTCAGTATTACATTTTCGCGGTTTAGTAATATTCCTGTGTGTCTACATCTTCTTTACACAGACACACACACACACACACATGATGTGCAACATCATGTGTGTGTATATATATATATGGGGGTCACAAAGAGTTGAACACAACTGAGCCACTTTCACTTTTTTCATACATATATATATATATATATATATATATATGTATGTATATGTATATATTCATAGAACTAAAAGAAATGATTCTAACATTTGTATGAATCTATAAAATGCCCTGAATAGTGATCCTGAGAAAAATGAACAAAGCTTGAGCTATCACAGTCCCTGACTTCGGACTATACTACAAAATTATAGTAATAAAAACATGATAGTGCTGGCACAAAACCAGAGACTCAGATCAGTGGATCAGAACAGACAGCCCAGAAATAAATCCACATGCATATGGTCAACTAATCTATGACAAAACAAGCAAGCATATAAAGTTAAATGTTAGTTGCTCAGTCATGTCCAACTCTTTAGCCTGTCAGACTCCTCTGTCCATGGAATTTTCCAGGCAAGAACACTGGCGTGAGTAGCCATTCCCTTCTTCAGGGGTTCTTCCAGACCCAGGGATCAAACCTGGGTCTCCAGCATCGCAGGCAAATTCTTTATTATCTGAGCCATCACGAAAGCAAGAGTATAAAATAGAGAACATACAGTCTCTTAAATAAATGTTATTGAGAAAACTGGACAGTTACATATAAAAAATGAAATTAGAATTTTTTTCTCACACTACATATAAAAATCAACTCAAAATGGATTAAAGACCTAAATGTAAGAACTGAAATCATACAACTCCTAGAATAAAAAATGGGCAGTACACTTTTTGACGTTTACCTTAGCAATATTATTATTATTATTTGCATCTGTCTCCTTGGGCAAGGGAAACAAAAGCAAAAATAAACAAATGGAACCTAATCAAACTTAAGTTTTCTGCTTAGTGAAGGAAACCATCAACAGAATAAAAAGGCTACCATTTGCATTTGATTTTCCATGTTTTCCTTAAGGAGGGCATGGCAATCCACTCCAGTATTCTGGCCTGCAGAAGCCCCATGGACAGAGGAGCCTGGCAGGCTACAGTCCATGAGGTCACAAAAAGCTGGGCACACTAAGCACCTAAGCACAGCACAGCATGTGTTTTCCTTAAATTTTTGTTGTTGGAATTGTTTCTATAAAATATCTAATACTATCATGCAAGAAATTCTCAAAACTTAATTCTAAACAATAGAAGCCTCAGGAAACAAATGGATACGTCTAACCATGTAAAGAAAAAGCTGAAAAACTCTGAACCATCATTAATTGTATACGAACAAGTACATTTACACACATGAAATGTTTATTTTTTGAAACATATTAAGGGGCAAGACTTCCCTGGTGGCTCAGACAGTAAAGCGTCTGCCTACAATGCAGGAGACCTGAGTTCAATCCCTGGGTCGGGAAGATCTCCTGGAGAAGGAAATGGCAACACACTCCAGTACTCGTGCCTGGAAAATCCTGTGGATGGAAGAGCATGGTAGGCTACAGTCCATGGGGTCCCAAAGAGTTGGACATGACTGAGCAACTTCACTTTCACTTTGACTTTTGAGGGGCAAGAACTGCTACATTCCTCCATTTTCTAGAGTAATTTTCTAAGCAATGTGCTTATGGAAATAAGAAAGGAGTACAACAAGGCTGTCTGCTGTCACTCTGTTTGTTTGTTTAACCTATACATCATGAGAAATGCCAGGCTGGCCGAGTTACGAGAAGGAAGCAAGTTAGGTGGGAAAGACACCAACAACCTCAGATATGTGAATGATACCACTCTAATGGCAGAAAGGGAAGAGGCACTAAAGAGCCTCTTGAGGAGGGTGAAGGAGGAGAGTGAAAGAGTCAGCATAAGACTAAATAGTAAAAAAAAAAAAAAAAAAAAAAAAAGATCATGGCATCTGGCCTCATTACTGCCTGGCAAATAGAAGAGGAAAAGGTGGAAGTAGTGCCAGATTTCTTCTTTTGAGGCTCCAAAATCACTGAGGACAGTGACTGCAGCCATGAAATCAGAAAACAATTGCTTCTTGGCAGGAAAGCTATGACAAACTTACACTGTGTTGAAAAGCAGAGACATTACTCTGTTGACAAATGTCCGTATAGTCAAGGCTATGGTCTTCCCAGTGGTCATACAGTACAGTTGTGAGATCTGGACTGTAAAGAAGGCAGAACACCAATGAACTGATGCCTTCAAACTGTAGTGCTGGAGAAGACTCCTGAAAGTCTCCTGGACAGCAAGGAGATCAAACGAGTCAATGCTAAGGGAGAATCCACCCTGAATACTCACTGGAAGGACTGATGCTGAAGCTGACACTCCAGTATTTAGGTCATCTGATGTGAACAGACAGCTCATTGGAAAAGTCCTTGATTCTGGGAAAGATTGAGGGCAGAAGGAGGAGAGGGTGTCAGAGGATAAGATGGCTAGATGGCATCACCAATGCAATTAACATGAACTTGGGGAAACTCCAGGAGATGGGGAGGGACAGGGAGGCCTGGTGTGCTGCAGGCCATGGGGTTGCGAAGAGTTAGATACGACTGGGTGACTGCACAACAATAAGTGGCAAGAATAGCTACATTCTTGAATTTTTTAGAGTAATTTTCTAAGCAATGTGTTGTTGAAATAAGCATAGAGATTAGACTTTTCAGATTTGTTACAGCATAGTGAAGAAGAAAATTAGACAGTAGCTACAATCTTTTACTGTTCATTATACAAAGTCCATCTTTTTTTGAGTACAAAGGATATTCCTTGTATCAGCATTTATTTTTATGTTTCTATAGAAAATTTTTTGTTGTTGTTCTGTTAAGATCCCAAGGGTTTTGTAGCTGACACAGAGTACTTCTATGACTTCTACAATTTAAAGAACTCCCCAAAGAACCAGAGCTCATCATTTTAAACTACATTACGTGAAAATTGAAAATGTTTTTGTTTTAGATGCAGCACTAATGAAATGAATAATTTACTTGCATAAAACTATTGTAGGATAATGATATATCTGAGAACTCCATAATGTGAAAGAGTTCAATTCAAGTTTAAGATATTAAATGTAGTAGCATTTTACTGTGAGTTGCATTGAGACAGCAAAGCGCCCTGGAATAGCTCAAACATAGATATGTTTTAAACTCAAATTGTTATGTTGGAAACTAATGAACACAAACACAGAGTAAGTGATGTATTTCAAGATGGGGAATTAGTATGTCATAAATTTTAATTTTATTTTTAATATGAAGAAAACGTTTTCATTTGTTTTTCTAACCAATGACAGGAATAGATGTACATTGTGTAATAATTCAACTTTCTGCTAATTAATTCCCTTGTCCCCAGTCTATTGCATGATCCATTTAAATTCATGGTTAACAGTTGTTAAAGAAATACCATTATGTAAAGTCTGTATTGAGCAAAAATTTAGTTTCAGTTCAGTTCACTCACTCAGTAATGTCCGACTCTTTGTAACCCCATGAATTGCAGCACGCCAGGCCTCCCTGTCCATCACCAACCCCCCGGAGTTCACTCAGACTCACATCCATCGAGTCAGTGATGCCATCCAGCCATCTCCTCCTTGGTTGTCCCCTTCTCCTCCTGCCCCCAATCCTTCCCAGCATCAGAGTCTTTTCCAATGAGTCAACTCTGTACATGAGGTGGCCAAAGTACCAGAGTTTCAGCTTTAGCATCATTCCTTCCAAAGAAATCTCAGGGCTGATCTCCTTCAGAATGGACTGGTTGAATCTCCTTGCAGTCCAAGGGACTCTCAAGAGTCTTCTCCAACACCACAGTTCAAAAGCATCAATTCTTCGGTGCTCAGCCTTCTTCACAGTCCAACTCTCACATCCATACATGACCACAGGAAAAAACCATAGCCTTGACTAGACGGACCTTAGTCAGCAAAGTAATGACTCTGCTTTTGAATATACTATCTAGGTTTGTCATAACTTTTCTTCCAAGGAGTAACCGTCTTTTAATTTCATGGTAGTTTAGGTTTGCCTAATCCCTTTGGGTACTGAGAAAAGATGTTTTGTTAGAGCTTAGATTTTTTTCCCCCAAAATTAAAAGGACATTCCTTTAGACTCAACTGTTAAAGTACGGACCTGTATAAGCTATTTCTCCCTTCAGAAATAAATCAAGTCATTATAAAATAAGTGATTTTTATGTTGAACCCATCAGTGTAGTATTGCTTCTCTCATCACCCTAGGAGGGCAAGCTCTCTCCAGAAAGGAGAGTACAGTAAGCACAAGAGAATCAGACCTCTCCACCAAGACACCAGTGGTGAAAGGTCAATGGATCAAGGGAGCCTTCAAGCAGTGGCAAGAACAAAGCTAATCATGGCTGATGAGGAAGCCTAGGAGGACATAGAAACAAAATAAAATGTTGCCAGGAGGAATTAGATAGACTAAGACATAAGGAAGAGTCTGAAAATCATGGAATAGTAAGCATGCGTGGAAAATGAAATGTAGGGAAATGGCTCTAAGAAAGGTTTGCAGACCTTTGAAATCCTCAAGTTTCCAAGACAGACACATCATAATTTGTTGAAGGCTTGACAGTAAAGAGGAGACAATGAGCATGGAAGCTGGAGAGAAGCAAATATTTTTGAGATCAGGATGTTTGACATATCCCTGAAGTAACTATCTGANACCTTTGAAATCCTCAAGTTTCCAAGACAGACACATCATAATTTGTTGAAGGCTTGACAGTAAAGAGGAGACAATGAGCATGGAAGCTGGAGAGAAGCAAATATTTTTGAGATCAGGATGTTTGACATATCCCTGAAGTAACTATCTGAGAAGTTATATTCTTTTTAAAATTCAAAATAAAATAGTGTCTTCTTTGCATCATTTGAGTATTAAAAGATAAAAGACAATGACTTTTCATCATTTTGTGAGCATCTGGCCACTTCTTACTTGTCTGATGCACTTCCTCTTCTTGTTTTGATGATGCGACAGGATACGCATTAGGCCAAAGTACAAATAAAGTCATTATCAGTCTGTACGTGTGGTGGCAGATGTCTGTATTCATCACTACTTCTGCAGTTTTAAGTGACAATCAAAGGTGCATCTTTAAAAAATATTTTCTGCACTGAAGGTGACAGTGTAAAATTTCAATCTTGACAAAGTAACAGGGTTTTTTAATGTGATACATGAATCTGCAAATGAAATAATCTACCACATTCTGATATTTTATAGTCATGCAAAAAAGCTTGTAGGACATGAAACTTCCTAGATGAAACTCAGCATCTCAGTTAATTAGGAAAGATATAAAATGAACTCTTGAAAACCATCAAAAGATGCTACATCAATAATTCACAGCTTCTAATGAAAAAGAGGCAGTGTTTAAGAAAAGGAACTTTAGAGGGAAATTGTAGTAAACACTAATATGAAAATTAATGATTATCCATCAATTACTAAACATAAATCTATATCTCAAGAAAATAATGAGCTATTTTGTAGAACATAACCGTTAATTATGCCATGCAAGACATATATATTTAAGGATTAAGTTCTCAAATGTAATTAACATGCTCAATACAGAGACTATTCTGTCTAATAACTTACTCTTAAACTGATACAATTTCTGAGACTCATTAACATAAGTTATGCCAACTTGTTGCTTTACTGTTAACAGTTTAATAATAGATTGATTGAATAAACAAGTATGAATACTAAATTACTAACATGTATAAAGAAAATATTTATATCTGTGTGTGCATATTTGAATAAGATCATTGAAGTGTAACCGCTACTGTATTCCTAAAGTCTCACTTCACTTAAGATTGCAAATTCCAGTATCTGTTTTCTCCCTCCATCATTATAAACCTTTTCATCTCCTTTTATGTCAAGACCTGCAAAAATAGGATCTTTGATTGATTAATTTCAATGTGAACATCTAACCAGGAGACTCTCACATTGACATTTCCCATAGGGAAATCAAAGCATAAACATTCAAAAATCTGAATTTACATTTTCCAAAGGCAGATAAAGGTCATGAATTAGTGGGCTGGTGATAAAATAATAATGAATAAGTCCTCATCTTGCAAAATTATCTTTTACATATTTAACATGTTGATTCTAGTAATGTCTACATTTCATAGTGGTAACAGATACCATGCAATCTACTATTAGGTTTATTTCGTAAACACTAAGATGATAGGGCCTGCTTTCAAACTTCTCATAAACTAAATGTTTCCATACATGTATTTGTTTGATCTACACTTTCCTAATAATTTTTAAGTGTTTAAAACAGTGTCTGGCATAGCTGTCCATTAAAAATGTGTGTTATATAAAATATATAACCACCTGCCAACTGAGTTATTTTTTCAATCAGGTCTATCAGGTTCAAGTTCAAAATATTAAAATATCAATAAGACAAGTTTTTCTGATCTTACAAGGAGCAAAGTTGGGGCAATTTATTGGCTTCTTATCAAGCCAAACAACCTAAAACTGAAATTTCCCAAAAGTGGAATACAACTAATTTCATTTCATAAAAATCATTTGGATAATAACAGTAAAAAATAGCAATCCAAATATTTATTGAGAATCAGCTATGTTCAGAATATTTTACTGATGACTTCAAAGAATATACAGTTGAATAAGATGAAGTCCCTTTTTAAGTATAGCATGGTACCAAATGCAGGTAATTTCTTGTAATTCATCAGAAAACAGTGATCTTTAAAAAGTATTTGCAACTATAAAATGATTCATTATTATACATAAAATATTATATATTTATATCTTATTTAGATTGACCTATCAATTAATCCATCTAACAACCTATCTATCTTCTACCTATACATGTACTCAGTCACTTAGTTGTGTCTGATTCTTTGCAACCTGTGGACTGTAGCCCCAGGCTCCTTGCCAAGGACCTATACAAATCTAACCACTTAACTATGGAAGGACACATAAAATATGTATAAAATAAAATTCTGAAAAAAAATTCCCACTGCCCTATTTTTTTAGATGGATTTTATCTTCCTTTCATAGATAAATGGATATACATACATATCTATCCATTTATTTATGAAAGAGATAAAAAATTCATCTGAAAAAAATAGACAGTGGGAAATTTAATCAGAATTTGTGACTCAAAGCACTGGGCAATATTTAAATGTCTTGCTCCTCTAAATCAAGTAGTGTGCCAAGCGTTTACAGAAAATAAAAGTTCAGTTACTGCCAAAATTAGACATAGTTAATTATTAAAAATGACAACTAACATCTTCAAGCGTCATCCATTATTTAAGAAGGATTCCAGTTGAAGAGTACTTTGATTTTTAAGAGAAAACTTCTTTGATGTTTGTACATTGCTTCTCACAAAAGAAACCAATATAGTAAGTCACGGTAACAATTTCCCCCAGAAGTAATACTGCAGATAAAAGACCCNCTTTACTGTTAACAGTAAACAACCTAAAACTGAAATTTCCCAAAAGTGGAATACAACTAATTTCATTTCATAAAAATCATTTGGATAATAACAGTAAAAAATAGCAATCCAAATATTTATTGAGAATCAGCTATGTTCAGAATATTTTACTGATGACTTCAAAGAATATACAGTTGAATAAGATGAAGTCCCTTTTTAAGTATAGCATGGTACCAAATGCAGGTAATTTCTTGTAATTCATCAGAAAACAGTGATCTTTAAAAAGTATTTGCAACTATAAAATGATTCATTATTATACATAAAATATTATATATTTATATCTTATTTAGATTGACCTATCAATTAATCCATCTAACAACCTATCTATCTTCTACCTATACATATACTCAGTCACTTAGTTGTGTCTGATTCTTTGCAACCTGTGGACTGTAGCCCCAGGCTCCTTGCCAAGGACCTATACAAATCTAACCACTTAACTATGGAAGGACACATAAAATATGTATAAAATAAAATTCTGAAAAAAAATTCCCACTGCCCTATTTTTTTAGATGGATTTTATCTTCCTTTCATAGATAAATGGATATACATACATATCTATCCATTTATTTATGAAAGAGATAAAAAATTCATCTGAAAAAAATAGACAGTGGGAAATTTAATCAGAATTTGTGACTCAAAGCACTGGGCAATATTTAAATGTCTTGCTCCTCTAAATCAAGTAGTGTGCCAAGCGTTTACAGAAAATAAAAGTTCAGTTACTGCCAAAATTAGACATAGTTAATTATTAAAAATGACAACTAACATCTTCAAGCGTCATCCATTATTTAAGAAGGATTCCAGTTGAAGAGTACTTTGATTTTTAAGAGAAAACTTCTTTGATGTTTGTACATTGCTTCTCACAAAAGAAACCAATATAGTAAGTCACGGTAACAATTTCCCCCAGAAGTAATACTGCAGATAAAAGACCCAACATCCAGGGCCTACCCTAGGGTAATCTGTGAGAAGGAGAAAATGGGTCTTTAGTAACAATCCATTCTCCCTGTGGTCCCTCTCTTCTCTTCACTGCCTTTATACTTTCCCCACTCGCTTCCCCTTTTCGCTCTTGCAACTTCTCTGGTTCTCCATTTAAACTTTAATTACAAAAGTCATTAAAGTTTCATAGCGCTTTACATTTCTGTCAGCTATTTTTGCATGCCTTTATGTCCACAGTTCCCACCAAAAAAGGAAAGTGCCATAACACCTTAAGACATTAGCTAATTTGATGTCATTGTATTGGAGTTGACTTCTGATTCCAAATTCCTCCCTTTTGCACATGGGATAGACAAAATGTTTCGTTTTAAACAAACAATCAAGGTCGGCATAGCCTGTATTAATGATATTTTCCCCATTCACTTTCGATATGTTCGTGTCTGTGAACCCATTGGTCTTATGAGCTGTGCTTAGATCTGATCATAATTTGGGGCAAGTCTTATTCTGAATTCCTGATCTAGGAATCTATTGTTTTATTATGTTATTTTTATTTTTGAGTTAACATTCGCACCGTCTTAGCTGATTTTAATCACTTTTAATGTGTCGGGTGTGTGTGCATGTTCGGTTGTGTCTGACTCTTTGCGACCCCGTGGACTACAGTCCACCAGGTTCCTCTGTCCCTGGTATTTTCCAGGCAAGATTACCAGAGTGGGTTTCCACTTTGTACTTCATGGGATCTTCTCAACCCAGGGAATCAAACTCTCATTTCTTGCATCTCCTGAATTGGCAGGTGGATTCTCTACCACTGTGCTACTATTGGGGAAGCCCGATAGTATTAGTATGGTGTACCAAATGTGTTGGGTCCATGACCAGCACCTGAAGCGAATGCACACTCCCTCATTAAACATAGTATTATACCCACTATAGGTCATTTAGAGTTCTTACTTCTGTAACATATTTGAAAACTTGAATTCATTTTTTGTGTTCTAGTCAGAATGGGGTCTTTTTTCTGAGCACACTGTGCTCAAAATATTTCCCAAATTACTCTTCCAATCCAAACTAACCAGTCACCTGGAAAGCATAAAAGTCTAGAGCCATACTGCCTAGGTAAGAATACTGGCTTTCTAAAGGACCAGCTCTGTGACTTTGAGAAAGTTACGCAACTATACCATGCCTTAGTTTCTTCACCCATAGCATGGAGGTATTTCACAGCATCTGCTTCATAAGCATGATGTGACGATGAAAGTCAATGTATGTGACATGTTTAAAATTATGCTTGATAATGCAATGATCTCTAAACAAGGATTAGCTTTTCCTATTTTATTCAGATACCTGTAATGATGTATATCAGCGGATATATGATATATGTTCATGGTATACCTCTTTGTTTTAAACAGAGGGTCTGAAATCAGTGTCTGAGCCACATTATCTGATGCCATTGCTAGTCAATTCCAGAGCTGCAGCAGCATCACACCAGGGTGTAAGGAAATCAGTCTTAGGGAAATCACATCGAGTCAGAAGCTGCCCACACTCTATATTCATGGTTATATAATTCATGCTCCATTCTTTATTTTTTTCGTTATTAGGAAACTTCATATGCAAGAAGAAATTCACATTATTTCTATGTATTCTTCTTAAATTTAAATATATCCAAAGGTCACCAAATTGGTTTAGTTTTGCTTCTTTTTTAAAATTATATCACTGCCAGTGTATGTAGTAAATTGTAATTTGTCTAAAATTCTCTTAGATTTGGGTTTAGGCTTGTGAAATTTCAAAAAATTAAAAAAAAAAACATTTTGAGAGATCAATCTAACATTACTTACTTTTTAGTTTACCAAGATAGAACACTTAAAACAAAATGTGGAGTCAAAATAATAAAACAAGGAATAAACTTTATGCCAGAGAGTTAAAAATCTATGTAGAATAGCCTTTTTAAACAATAACTAAAATGTAACTTACACTAGGAAACACCTTACATGATACAAGACAAAGTTCGTCTTAATAATAAATTGTGCATACTAATGGAAAAAGACAAGCACAAAAATGAAAAATACACAAATATATGAATGATAAATTGACTAAGAATACATACAGGAAACAAATGAAAAATACTCAACCTCACTAATAATCAAATTCTAGTTAAATTATAATATAGTGTCATTTTTCCTCTATCATACCAAAGGACATAGATGCATTATTTTGTTTTTAGATTATGCATTAACATGCTCCCAAATTATCATGCTTATACTGTCTCCTATACAGGTATTATTTATTTTCACTCAATCTAGAATAAGGAAGGGAAAACATTTCAGTTCACAACATTTTTAAAAAATCATTACATGTGTCCCCCTAAGGCCAGAAACAAGAAAAGGATGTCTGTTTTCATCTCTATTATTTGATATTGTACAGGAAATCATAGCCAAAACAATGAAGCAAGAAAGGAAATGAAAGGTATCCAAAATGGAAGAGGTAAAACAATCTATTTTTTTAGAAAACATAGCCATATATGTGTATGTGTGTATGTGTATGTATGTGTGTGCATATATATATATATATAACACACATGCACTATATATATATATATATTTGAATTTAATATATATTAAAAAACAACAACAAAAGACTAGTTTAGCTAGTTGTTAAAGATTGGCTGGTCCTGAAACCCAAACTATGAACTATAGAATTTCTGGCGAGAAAAGAACATGAAGCAGTAATCCTGGCACCAAAGAGAAATTTTTAAAAGCAGATTATGGTAACATAAATTTACACATATGAAAAATAAGAGAGAGAGAGGTGAGAATTAGAATATATACTCACACCAGGAAGAACAGTTTTTGTAGACTAACAAGTTTATTCAGCAGATTGGAAAACACTGTTGAAAACTCAGTGAGGCCAGATTGAAGGAAATCTGGAAGGACAAGCTAATGAATTTAGAGTTTGTTCCATAAACAGTGAAAGATTACAGGCCTGTGGATAAATCTTATTATTAACTTCCCGTTGTATAAAGGCAACAATATACAAAAAATATATGTACCTACTCTATGGGTGGTCATTTGGGGTCAATGAGACCCCAAATGTATGCAATTGCCATGTTCCCTTTAGATACAGACAGTCTACTATATGCAAGTCCAGTTATGTATTTTAAGTGCTTGTTTTAACTTCTGAACATATTTGGAGAATTCAACTGTTTAAGCTTATGACAGAAGAACTATACAAGTCTGTTTTGGAATATCATTTCAACTGCCTTAATATTGATTTTGGCAATTAAAACATTCCTTGCTTCAATGACATTTTTATTTTTTCTACAAATGGTAATACTTCTTCATAGATGGGCTGTGCAGTACCTGTGAGTGCATTATCTGTCACCCAGGGTGAACTATAGGTTTATACAAGCACTTCACAGTTGTCTATTAGAGGAGCACCATGCAATAACTGCTGCTTAATAGAATTCAAAGTACAAAGAAAATCAATTGTGTTAATACCATTCAGCCCACATATTTTAATAACCCAAGTTACAGTGACACTTTTAAAACATTTTCTATTTATTGCTTCAACTGACAATGTCCTTATTTTAATAAGTCAGATACAGATATTCACAAAGAGAAGAATCATTCTCCTAATTGGAATTCTTATTAAAAATCCTCAAATTTAATTGCAAATCACACATACATGGCTCTTCACTCTTATTTAAGTGGTGACATTGTAAGTGGTTAAAAGGAAGCTAGAAGGATAATCTTTTAGCTATATTAATAATCTGTAAAGGCTTTGTAGGAGACATTAATTTGTCACTAAATTCATTTTTTCTTCCACCTGGTCACCAAACTTGTCTACATCTCTGCTTTCATTTCCTGTTGGTGTGGACATATGGCTGTATTCTGGCCAATCAAATGTGAGCAGAAGTGTTACTTACTTCTAGACTTCGCCCATGTGAGTGAAGTCGATCAGTCATGTCTGACNTTAAAAGGAAGCTAGAAGGATAATCTTTTAGCTATATTAATAATCTGTAAAGGCTTTGTAGGAGACATTAATTTGTCACTAAATTCATTTTTTCTTCCACCTGGTCACCAAACTTGTCTACATCTCTGCTTTCATTTCCTGTTGGTGTGGACATATGGCTGTATTCTGGCCAATCAAATGTGAGCAGAAGTGTTACTTACTTCTAGACTTCGCCCATGTGAGTGAAGTCGATCAGTCATGTCTGACTCTGTGACCCCATGGACTGTAGCCTACCAGGCTCCTCCATCCATGGGATTTTCCAGGCAAGAATACTGGAGTGGGTTGCCATTTCCTTCTCCAGGAGATCTTCCCAACCCATGGTTTGAACCCAGGTCTCCCACATTGTAGGCAGATGCTTTACCGTCTGAGCCACCAGGGAAGTGTATGGAAGACTTGGCCCATACACATCTCCTAATACAATCCTGTCTTAATTCTCTTTGCCCATCCCCTGACTGAATGGAATCAGAGAAGGGTGCTTCCTGGTCAAGAAGGATGCTAGATCCCAGAACAATTCTATAGAGCAGAGTACTACACCTACTCTGGTAAAACACAAAATAAACGCATTGTGTTAAGTCACTGAAAGTATGGGGATGTCTTTTATATTAATAGCCTATTCTGATCAATATACTCCTATAAGATAGAATGTGTATCTTTTTTAACTTTTTTCCCCTTATATCTAGATGTGTACCTTGGATTAAAAGAGGTACTTAATGAAGTTTGGTTTAAAATGTTGACTAACTCTTTCAGCTAAAATATCTTTGTAGAGCTGGGATAGACAGTCCCTGAGTTTCCTTCCAAAGCTAAGATTCTTTTACATTCCATGAGTTGAAGATTTTAATTAGCTCTTTCTTTGTGGGAGCTTTTTTGCTGAAGCTTTTAAAAGCATACTTTATTTATTCAGCAAAGATGTCATTTGCACATATCAAAGATTTCTTTAAATTCTATAAACACACTCAACTTCTCTCTGTTTAACACAGAGTAGACTGTAATAATACTGCAATGTAGAAATAAGGATAAATATGTCAATAAATCATTCTTTGTCTTAACCAGATAAATCTCTATTGCATGCTAGAAATAAATATAAACAAAATCAAATTCTTAAACCTGTAAGTAGTAACCCCTTATATTCACAGGAGTAGCTATCACCTTAGTAGGTATCAAGATGTCACTATCAGGTGAAATTCAAAGACCTGGAAAATGAGGGCCATCCATTAGTTATGATGCTAATATTCCTTGTTCTACTTTATTGCATTAATCTTGAAAACTTAAATATAATAATATCATAAATATTCAAAGTATTTAACTTTCCCCATACTTTCAGAGAAAACAAGACCAAACAATACTATGACTATTATAAAATGAATATTTACTTACTTTCAACTGTAAATATAATTTTAGAAAGACTAGGATTCTTTAGCAGTTAGAAATACATAAACTCCCTTCTTGCCCCTTTGAAGCTTTCAATTTGAATTTTTCCAAAAAGGTCTATGAATATTTTGCTAAGAATCTACTTGGTGTTTTCATGCATAACACTTTTTGTTGCTTCTTGTTAAAGAAACCTTAGCTCAATTTTTTATGACATTTAATCTTTGTAAGCAGGGGTCTTGAGGCAGGGATAGCTTACCACACTTTATAACTGTAATTAGAATATTAGCTTAAAGTTACTAGAGAGTGAAAAACAAAAGCATTTCCAGTGAAACTCCAAGTCATGTATCAAATGTAATATACGTAACATATGCATTAAGTCCCCTACATATGAATGATTAGTGTAGGCACTCAATTAACACAATCAGCTATATACCACTGTACCACACCAGGTTTATAATCCTTTTCACACAAATACATAAAAACAAAACTAAGAAAACATTTTTAACCTTAGAATATAGTACCTTGCCAAGTACAGTTGTAAAGAACAACAACTGGCATACAGGGGCTGGCATCAAATGACAAGGCAAAAGGAGTTCCTGACTGGAGGAAAGAGAGGAGGTGGGAGATGGCAGAGCTGAAGGACTGTTAGCAAAAGGAGACAGAGGACAAGCTGCAATTTCACTCATGCCTGATGTGCATGGAAGGCTTGTTCATATCTTTGAAAGTTTGCAACTTTAAAGTTCCTATATAGGGGACTTACTATATTGTGTATGCTAATACAAACATTTGCATGCTAAATGTTATGCTGCTGCTGCTGCTGCTAAGTCGCTTCAGTCGTGTCTGACTCTGTGCGACCCCACAGACGGCAGCCCACTGGGCTCCATCATCCCTGGGATTCTCCAGGCAAGAACACTGGAGTGGGTTGCCATTTCCTTCTCCAATGCATGAAAGTGAAAAGTGAAAGGGAAGTCACTCAGTCGTGTCTGACTCAGTGACCCCATGGACTGCAGCCTACCAGGCTCCTCCATCCATGGGAGTTTCCAGGCAAGAGTACTGGAGTGGGATGCCATTGCCTTCTCCAAAATGTTATGCTAAATGAATGTAATATATGATAAGGCATATTAAAATGAACGCATAGAACAAAGTTGATGTTGAATAACATTAAGAAGCAACCCAATAATGTTTAATTTATTATATTTTATAGGCTAGTCATGTTTTTATGAAAACGAGAGATTCCCAACTGTATATGTGTTTTACATCATGCAGTTAGAAAACAGGAAATATGTCATGGGGGAGTAGATTGGTATCAATTTAAACAGAGTTTTAGAGGAGATGTTACGTAAGTTCCAATAATATTCTACTTTAGTTATAAAATCAATTAATTGTTTGAGCTAAATTAATTGTCACTTAATCATTTAACCAAAAAGTTTTGAGAGTATGTGGAGGTAATTCCAAAAGTGTATTTAGAATAAGCAATCTTGCTCATGTGTGTAACATAAAGACAAAGTTTCAGCCAAATTCTGTTGCATTCAAACCATTCCCATATTAGATATTAGACAACAGAAACTGACTTATGCACGTTTAAATCAAGACAATGTTTATAAGTGCTTTGAACTCCAGAAAGTAAGTGAAAAACTGATTGCTATACACACATACACTTCAAATCTCAAGTAAAAACTTGGACTAAATTCAAGGCAAATCTAATGTACCAAAAGGAAACCAAGTAATGACTCCACAAACTTGTACAGATTCTCATAGACTTTTGAATGTTTTTGACGTCTGCCCACAAGAAGAAATATGGTGTAGGCTGCAACCAGGATTGGAGAAGGCAATGGCAACCCACTCCAGCACTCTTGCCTTGAAATTCCCATGGATGGAGGCTGCAGTCCATGGAGTCGCGAAGAGTCGGACATGACTGAGTGACTTCACTTTCACTTTTCACTTTCATGCATTGGAGAAGGAAATGGCAACCCACTCCAGCGTTCTTGTCTGGAGAATCCCAGGGGCGGTGGAGCCTGGTGGGCTGCCGTCTATGGGGTCGCACAGAGTCGGACACGACTGAAGCGACTTAGCAGCAACAGCAACCAGGATATTCTATTTACCCTATTTCAGTGTTCTGCTCTATGCTATTGTTTCCTATCGTATTCTCCATTCCATTCTATTTCACCTAAGAAAATATAGGTTTTGGTATATTAATTTCAAGACCCATTAATGGATTTCATAGCACAATTTTTAAAAACACAGTACAAACTACTTAAAGTATTCAACAAAAAATATTAAACTCTGTGTTCTCTAATCCAAAAGTATGTTCAATTTTTCAAACAACATGGGTCCTATCATTGGTCAAAAAAATTAACACTGTTTTATTAGTAGTACTATGACAAATATCTGTGTTCTAATTGCCTGGGGGGAAAATCCATCATATTAGGAAAAGGAAAAAGTTACTCTAGAAAAGGCTTCAATTAACTATGGAAATAAACTTTATAATCCTTTGTTTTATTCTTAAGTCAGACCCCCACCATTTCACTTCAAATTACCATGACTAAAACGAAGAGAGGAAAATCTCCTATGCTAAAACTTTAAAACTGGAATGATATGCTAAAAAGCAGAACCCATGGGAAAAGCTCAGTGGACTTCTGACAACAGAATTAACTCTCAAGATAAAATAAATAAATAAACAAAAATTTCTAGACAATATGCCTGTGAAAAGGCATGATAATCAGTGATACAGATAAAGTTGTAGGAAATGTGAAAGACCTTTAATGGCAAAATTTTAATCTAGTGGTAGTCATTTTATTATATTTATCTTTCTGATATAAATCAAGCTTCCTTAAAAAAAATATAAGCCTCACATAGCATTTTTCTTTAAGTTTTGACAAAGCTTCCAAAGAAATTACACCAAATTTCCTTCAACATTGTCAAAGCTTAGCTTTAAGTTAAGAAAAGCTTATGAAGTACTTATGAGTTCATTGTGCTTAGTTCTATCAGCAAATGCTTGGTTTATTGAAAGAGACAAAATATGTGACTAAATTAGTTTAGCTAGGTATAAATAATCTGGAAAAATAAGTGTAAGTGTAAATGGTTCAGTCATGTCCCACTCTTACAACCCCATGGACTGTTGCCAGCCAGGCTCCTCTGTCCATGGAAATCTTCAGGCAAGAACACTGGAGTGAGTAGCCATTCCCTTACCAGGGGATGTTCTCAGCCCAAGGATTGAGCCCAGGTCTCCTGCATTGCAAGCAGATTCTTTATCATCTGAACCACCATGGGAACCCATAAACAGTCTTAGGTATATTAAAGGTATGGAACTAAATCTCTTGTTGCTCTCTTAAAATCATATTCCTGTGATCTAAATGCATACACTGCTCATAATCTGTGGCTTCTTTACAGGCAATTTCACTCTATTTACAAAAATATCAAAGCATTTCGTAGAATCCTAGAACCCACAGATCTCATTTAAGATAAAATCTGCTCACTGTGTAAGCAAGATGTAACACAGAAAAATGTTCTATAATGAGTTATTGCATCCTTTCATTGTCCAACTCAAGCTATTAAATTTAATGGTTTTGTCTGGTCAGACATTTTGTGGCCACATACCAGAGATATTTCTCCCTGCACATTTTCTACTTAATGGAGATAAATTCAAGTTAGGCTAAGTAAAGAGAGTATATATGGAAATGACATAGCATCCCCCCTTTTTTTTCATTCATTCAAAAAGTATTTCAAGAAANTTCTACTTAATGGAGATAAATTCAAGTTAGGCTAAGTAAAGAGAGTATATATGGAAATGACATAGCATCCCCCCTTTTTTTTCATTCATTCAAAAAGTATTTCAAGAAAGTCTAGTGTTCCAGGTGTACTGAACAAGACAAAATTCTTGTCCCTATGAGATTACAGAGAGTTGCACAAAAGAAAAATAAACAAGAACTAGAAAACATTTAAATAATAACAAATAGTTTTATCAGGGAACAATAAAGCAGTTTAAAATGATGGGGTACAAAGAAAGGAGTGGAAACTATTAGATGATAAAGTAGGAGAAGGTCATATTTGAGTGGAAATCTGAGTGAAATGCGGAAAGAAACCAAATGAGAATTTATAGGAAGGACAGTAACTCAAGAAGAAAAGGTAAAAGCTCAAACTTTGAAGCTTATTTGGCTGAGTCCCCATTCTTTCAGGAAATCCCTCCACCTTTCAACCCTTAAATGACAAGGCTACAAAGGAAATTATGTTGAACACACTGAATAAAATTTACAAAAAGCTGTTAATACTTTTTCCATTTTGATTTCAAAGTGTTTGAATCAGGGCTAATTTCACAATACTTAAATCTGCATAAATCTAACTGGTCAGCAAGTAGGTGGTATCTATGAAATGCATATTATTCAAAAATGTTTTATAATAAATAACGATACAATTCTTAAGGTACAAAGTGCACAGAGGTAGATGGGTGTACAAATTGTACACCCATGGCTGGATCATGTCAATGTATGGCAAAAATCATCACAATATTGTAAAGTAATTAGCCTCCCATTAAAATAAATAAATTAATTAAAAAACTTAACAGACTCTAACCCTGTTATATGTATTTAATATTTTTATGTAAGAAATTACAATTATCAATGGGTTACAGATAATGTTAACTTTTTAATACTCCATATATAGTGAAAAAAATTTTCTTTAAGATTCAGTATACATGCGACTGTATTCCTAACCACACTGTTATGTAATTCTGAACCTTGATTTAAGTTAGGATAAATGGAAGCTAAAATAATTCTACTGCAGTCACAACACCCACAATGTCGAACCACTTTGAGAAATTTAAAACGGGATTATTCTGACAGCACCTGTACTAGTCAGCTGCCTGTGATCTACTTTGGGTAATTAGGTTCCCAGTTCCCCTATCAGGTTTCAAAGAAAATTATGGTCAGCATATATGGCAACGATGACTTAGACTGACTATGAGGTAATACAATCTTACGTGTTATTACTGAAATCTTTAAATGTTCGATTTGCATAAATAAGACAGGGCATATACTAATTACATTTCTATCTGAACTCTTCACCTCTGAATCATATGTAATGACAAGTAATTTGAAATTGAGGCAGAATAAATGCTTGATTTTCCTGCAAGCACCATATAGAACTATGATTCTCAAAAGAGAAAGAAATGCCTAGGAAGGCATCTCTATAGACACATGCACTTTAATATTACCCTGCAATCCTTCAGGAGGCCAAAATTAACTAAATAAATCTGCAACATATCATTGAAGTCAAAATACACAAACTGACTTTGAGAGCTGGAGGCTACATTTTACTAGCTTACAGTTTCAAACACCCCAACATTATTAGGAGTATGTAACAAAAGAACAGATTGAATAAACTATTGAATTGCATCCTTTCATATTTTTTCCCTATTGGAAATTTTAATTTAGAATTAAGTATTCTTGCCTATTAGCAATATTTTATTAAACCTATAATTAGTGATTCTAGTCTTTCCTCTAGGGAAGTTCCATTCGTAACTTGAAAATAAAAATATTAAACAAAGCTTCTTGATATATCTAAAAGCCCATTTAAAAAAAAAATTTCAAACTATTGAAGAGTTTATAAGGCCAAAAATAACTGCTCTTTTGCCAATACCATAAAGATAAGAGCTGTGGGCATAGGGCATGGACGATCACTGATGTATTATTCTTCATTTATGAGGTTCTTGGCCTTAAAGAAATTATAAAGGAATCCAGAGTCTGCAAGTCATTAATGATGATTAATAAGAGACACCTTCAAAGCTCTACAGACTGACCAGGAAAGAGCACATTATGACCACGAACTCATTTAGAATAGTAATTAATTCATCACCTTAAATCTAACACTGTTTCACAAATTTATGATAATTGAGTTCAACTTACTCTTTTATTAAAGTAGGCAAATTATGAAGAAGGTGTACATTGTATCTTTAAAACAAAAGCAAATTTAAAAAGTCTCAATTTCCCAGTTTTACAATGATCTTTCTGATTTATAATTTTTTTCACTGCATCTCATAAATTAAAAAAAAAAATCTAACAATTCAGTTGAATAAGAAGTTATGTCCTAACAACTTAACATCACAAATAATTATGGGCTAACCCTTAGCGGCCATTTCGGGGAAAAAAAAAAAAAAAAACGCACATGAATGAAAGAAAAAAATAGTATGTATTACCTTGTTCCTAAATAACAACTGTTCACTAATAATGTATGTGTGCCTGGTGGGAGCTGTGTAACTTCTTAAACCTTGAAATCAGATTAGACAACACCAGCATTATAGTGCATTCCACACTCATTTTCCCTTGGTACTTGCTTTTTATCACACTGAATTGTAAGTGAAAGTCGCTCAGTCATGTCCAGCTTTTTGCGACTCCAAGGACTGTATAGTCCATGGAATTCTCCATGCCAGAATACTGGAGTGGGTAGCCTTTCCCTTCTCCAGGGGATCTTCCCAACCCAGGGATGGAACACAGTCTCCCATATTGCAGGCGGATTCTTTACCAGCTGAATCACCAGGGAAGCCCAAGAATCCTGGGATGGGTAGCCTAGCCCTTTTCCAGTGAATGTTCCCAACCCAGGAATCAAACCAGGGTCTTCTGCATTGCAGGTGGATTCTTTACCAACTGAGCTATCAGGGAAGCCCTTTTATCACAAGAACAACTGAAAATCCAGTTTTTCTGAACCATAATATTGTCAAAAGGAATTACTCTGTTCCTATGTTTAAATCTGAAATTCTGGAGATGGTGGCCTCTCAGAGGNTCTTTACCAACTGAGCTATCAGGGAAGCCCTTTTATCACAAGAACAACTGAAAATCCAGTTTTTCTGAACCATAATATTGTCAAAAGGAATTACTCTGTTCCTATGTTTAAATCTGAAATTCTGGAGATGGTGGCATCTCAGAGGTGTTGAGCATAACTATTTTCCTTGAAAATTTTGTTTAAAATCTAGAGTGATCCCATGTGTTTGCTGTAGTATCCCTAGGACATAGACCGTTTTATCCTAGGGTTTCTGATTTCATGGTAAAGCATGAATGCGTATCAATAGTTTACTTGCAAAGTTCATTGGAAGTACTGAAAAGAAAGGCACTAAAATAACTGTTAAAACATTTTCTATTATTTCGTCTTTCTTTGGGGGTTTTCAGAAAACCCCTTTACAAAACTTTTTACATCCATTACTTTGTATCAGTGGAAAGGAATGAAAAAAAAAAAAATACAAGTACTGCCTGGTGGTGCTTGGGTCAAAGAAGCAGAAGCAGGACTAAAGAATCAGTCACTCATGCTTAGTGATTCTGAGTTTGTTTACAGTAGTTGGTTATCCTATTTGTTTCCCTTCAATTTCCAGCTCATTTTACCTTAATTCATCATTTGTATAAGTGGAGACTTTTTTGTTTTTTCTCTTTAGTATTAAAGCTGTCTTGTAACTGAGGATCGTTTTCATCTCTCTCCAAACTAAATAACTCTTTATCTCACAGATTCTATTTCCCATTCCTTTAATTACTTGTTTCTCCTTTTAAGATTACCCTCAATATGACCAAATTTCTTCAATGTAATGGGTCCTCAAAAAAAATTCACTATATATAGTAGGTATATAGAACATAGCTTTATGAGAGTAACTTTAAAAAATGAACATATATATGGAATTTAGAAAGATAGTAATGATGACCCTATATGTGAGACAACAAAAGAGACACAGATGTACAGAATGGACTTCTGGCCTCTGAGGGAGAGGAAGAGGGTGGGATGATTTGGGAGAATGGCATTGAAGCATGTATACGATCATGTAAGAAACGAGGCACCGGTCTATTTTTAATGCAGGATGCAGGATGCTTGGGGCTGGTGCATGGGGATGATCCACAGAGACAATGTGGGGTGGGAGGTGGGAGGGGGATTCAGGATTGGGAGCTCGTATACGTCTGTGGTGGATTCATGTCAATGTATGGCAAAACCAATACAGTATTGTAAAGTAGAATAAAGTAAAATAAATAAAAAATAAAAAGTTCAAGGTTAGTAGCTGAAAAAAAAATAAAATGAAAAAAAAAGAACATAAAAGATAGTTAAGTATCTTATCATTTAAACACATTATAAATGTGAAAAGTTATTACATCAGAATATTTTGCTATTTAGAAACAATCATATGGAAAATCTTAGGCGTATCATAGTTAGAAATATAGTTGTGAAAATTCTTGGGTCTTTTAATACTTACAAAAATATACAATAGTAAATAAAAAGAATAGCAATGAGACATTCTTGTCGGCCTTTTGCAAAACTGACTGTTTAACACATGTCTTATGGATGCATTTTAGATTCACACATATCAAGTAACACTGTTCATTATACCTCAAGCATGTTTACCAGAAATTTTATTTTAGCTTGACTTCTAACCATAGTACATTTCTTTCCTGGATGGGCACAGGGGAGAATCATCTCCTTGTTTTATTTTTTTTAATATATTTAGGACTCAAAATTCTAACTACTCTAATTCAAACAGATTAATTAGTATTTTGTATCAATATATATGTGATTTCCAAGCATCAACCATTGTTACAATGTTAACAGGGTAAAGACCAAAGACAGCATACTCTGTTTGATGTATGTGCTGTGTGCTTAGTCGCTCAGTTGTGTCCGACTCTTTGGGACACCATAGACTGCNGTATCAATATATATGTGATTTCCAAGCATCAACCATTGTTACAATGTTAACAGGGTAAAGACCAAAGACAGCATACTCTGTTTGATGTATGTGCTGTGTGCTTAGTCGCTCAGTTGTGTCCGACTCTTTGGGACACCATAGACTGCAGCCCTCCAGGCTCCTCTGTCCATGGGGATTCTCCAGGCAAGAATACTGGAGTGGGTTGCCATGCCCTCCTCTAGGGGAACTTCCCAACCCAGGGATTGAACCCAGGCTTCCTACATTGCAGGCAGACTCTTTATCGTCTGAGCCACCAGGGAAGCCTTGTTTGATATATAAATGTGATCAACATTTTAGGAAGCAACTGTTTAACACAGGTAGAATCAGAAACCAGGCTACTATAACCTAGACAGAGGAGACGGGGACGACAGTGGGTGAGATGGTTGGATAGCATCACTGACTCAATGGACCTGAGTCTGAGCAAGCTCTGGGAGTTGGTGATGGACAGGGAAGCCTGGTAGTTCATGGGGTTGCAGAGAGTCAGACATGACTGAGTGACTGAACTGACTGAACTGATAACCTAGACAGTATGCAACTGTAACACAGCCTCGGACAGTGAAATTTCTACTAGATTAAGAATAGTCCTACATAAAAAATAATTTCATATGCATTAGAACTTTGCCTAAAAGGATTTCATGTCTAGGGAAGTATTATCATATTAGCTGATTAAATGTAAAAGATTATTAAGAAAAGGTACTACATTACTTAGATTCCTAAAAGCCACTCAGAAGCTTGTAAACTGGCAGGCCACAGACAATGGCTGGCCCAGGGTTTGGCCTTTACTTTCTATGGCTTCTTCCAGCAGGACTTCTTNGATTAAATGTAAAAGATTATTAAGAAAAGGTACTACATTACTTAGATTCCTAAAAGCCACTCAGAAGCTTGTAAACTGGCAGGCCACAGACAATGGCTGGCCCAGGGTTTGGCCTTTACTTTCTATGGCTTCTTCCAGCAGGACTTCTTTGTGTGAACTATCTGGCCCACAGTGATTTTGAGTTTGTGATCAATATTCATCACCTGTCTTACTCAGAAATGAATTTTAGGCTTCCAAATGTCATAAACATTCTGGAACTAGAATGTGTGAATAATTGTGGAAAAGTGAAATATTATTTACAGCTGGCATCCAGAATAATTTCTACTTCTTTTTATGTAATACACATGCAGAGTTCAACTTCTCTATATTTTACCTTATCTGTAGTATTTTTCTTTTCCTCTTGTAAAAACATCAAAATCCTTCAAGCTAGGCTTCAGCAGTATAAGAAATTCCATGTACATGTACATTCCAAAACATGTACAAACTGGGTTTTGAAAAGACAGAGGAACCAGAGACCAAATTGCCAACATTTTTGGATCATGGGGAAAGCAAGGAAGTTCCAAAAAGTTCCATCTACTTCTGCTTCATTGCCTAAAGTTTTTGACTGTGTGGAGCACAACAAATTGTGGAAAATTCTTAAAGAGATGGGAGTACCAGACTACCATACCTGTCTCCTGAGAAACCTGTTTGAAGGTCAAGGAGTAACAATTAGAACTGGACACAGAACAACTGATGGTTCAAAACTAGGAAAGGAATACAACAAGGCTGAACATTGCCACCCTGCTTATTTAACTTATATGCATAGCACATCACGCAGAATGCCATGCTGGATGAATACAAGCAGGAATCAAGATTGCCATGAGAAATATCAATAACCTCAGATATACAGATGATACCACCCTTATGGCAGAAAGTGAGGAGGAACTAAAGAGCCTCTTGATGAGGGTGAACAAGGCGAGTGAACAAGCTGGCTTAAAGTTAAAAAACAAAACAAAACTAAGATCATGGCATCTGGTCCCATCACTCCATGGCAAATAGATGGGGATAAAGTGGAAGCAGTGACAGATTTTACTTTCTTGGGCTCCCAAATCACTGTGGATGGTGACTGCAGCCATGATATCGAAAGACACTTGCTCCTTGGAAGGAAAGCTATGGCAAATCTAGAAAGAGTATTTAAAAGCAGAAACATCCCTTTGCAGACAATGGTCTGTATACTCAAATCTATGGTTTTCCCAGTAGTCATGTACTGACAGGAAAATTGGTCCATAAAGAAGGCTGAGCACTGAAGAACTGATGCTTTCAAACTGTGGTGCTGGAGAAGACTCTTGAGAGTCCCTTGGACAGCAAGGAAATCAAACTAGTCAATCCTAAAGGAAATCAGCCCTAAATATTCATTGGAAGGATTGTTGCTAAAGCTGAAGCTCCAAGACTTTGTCCATCTTATGGAAAGAGTCTGCTCGTTGGAAAAGACCTTGATGCTGGGAAAGATTGAGGACAGGAGAAGAGGGTAATAGAGGATAAAATGGTTAGACACCATTACTGACTCAATGGACATGCATCTGAGCAAATTCCAAGGTATGCTGAAGAATAGAGGAGCCTGGAGTGCTGTTGTTCATGGGGTCACAAAGAGTCAGACATGATTTAGTGACTGAACAATAACAACAACAAAAGCAACAGAATCCTTCATTCATATTTAACACAATCTCATTCAATGAGTATCTAATTTCTGATGTCATAAAAGAAAGATCCAAAAGAAGTTGAATTATAAGTGGGTGAGAGATTAAAGACAGCAGCTCTCCACCATCCCATTCTAATCATCTTTATTCCTGCAGTGAGTTTACTATGTCTGTCAGTACCTCATAAGTGTCATTTCAACTAATCCTCCATAACCTTAGACCAATATCAATGTGTCACCATGCCTAAAGCATTATCTGACCTGCTTGAAATCAAGTAAATTGTTCAACTAGGATTTAACATCTCTCTGACCACCCCCCAAGATAAAAGAAATTTAAAATATGATTTTTATTTTCTAAGGCTTTCCCAACAAACCAAAGTCCCTCTTAAACTTCAAAGAATTTTAAAGTCTAAATCACAGCAATATGTTCTGAAACCTGGTGTTTGCATAAAACATGTCCTGTGCATGCTTACTTTTCAATATTTCAACTACTTTAAACTTTAGGTTTCAATTTATAAAGTGAAAACCTTGGTGTCATTGCTATTCCTAATGTCATGAGTATTATCATTAAAATACATTTAAAATGTCATTAAAATAGCAGACATTTTAAAAGATAAAGTTTGCTTGCTTTTGGATTCATTTTCTATTAATGTGATCATTTGTAATTTAATATAAGAACAACTTTCAGCAGTCCTTTCAAAGACAATCCCATTTAGTGTAAGGTAAAACTGTGAATAAAGAGTTCAATTAATGATCAATATATAGAAATTTTAAATTTAAGAAGGACAGCCTAACTTGTATCAGAGAACAACTGGAACTTGAAATTCAAAAAAGGAGCTTTTATCTGTTCATGTGAAACTCTCATGGGAAAGCAGATACCTTATAGATAAAACTAAAATTTCATTGCTGTTTGAATCATAAATTTGAAATTTCAGATCTTCCCTAAACAACCATAAAGACATTTCTAATATATAATAGAGATACTTACATAAATTTCTCTTCTGAAACAATTCCTAGTATTGTTAGTTTAGAATCAACAAATAAAACTGCTATCCTTTGTTTTAGTTAACCAAATATAGTCATTCTGGTGACTAGGATATGTACAAACACTTTGGTTTCAAATGAACATTTAACTTGTACATAAATTAGAAATGTATTCAGAAGCCAAGTTTAATATATATGTACATATACATGTAACATGTACTGATGCATGCATTTCATGTGAGAAATAGTATTATCCCCAAATATATCTGTTCTAAAAGACAACTTGAATATATTTTACACTAGAATTACTCTTGTAGCCTCTTGATAGCTTGTAATACAGCAAGTACACTTGCGAGCGATTGGGTCTTGGCTTGAGCATGAGTGGCATTGAGAATAGATTGCTGCTCTTGGTGCTTAGAGTGAAAGAGAAGAGACTGCTGTGCAGATAAAGTGAGGGGTTATTTTTCCTACCCTACAGCTCTGTCCCATTTTCGCTGCACATCACCTCACCCAACTGAATAGATTTCCCACTAGGTATATTATCTTGAAGGAAGACACTTTTCCTGATTGTACTCTGATGGGATACCCAATCTGGGGTTTATGTTCCTTCCCCCTGCCAAATGAGACTCACTGCTTAGTTAGAATAAGCTTCTTTGCCAAGCCCCAACTCCCATGATGGCTTCAAATGAAGTAGTAAGAGAGAATAGACGGAAGGCAAACACTGGCTGGCCGAGGACCACAGAACACTCTCCCCCCATTATCAAGGCTCTGGTTTAGTATTTGCAGCTTCAGAGCCTGCTCAGGCATATCGCGAGGCCCAGATTTGTTTATGTTTTTCTTCCACAGGCATGCTTTGCTGTAGGAAATGTCCAAATAACTACAATCTGAAGTAAATATAGTCTCTTACTCTTGAGTTTTCTGAGGTCACTTCAAATTCTGTTTCTTAGTCCCTCAAAGGATTTCACCATTCTAAGACCAACAGGTGAGTTCATTATTCAAACTAGACAAGACTCAGTTTTTTCCATCCATTTAATTGCCAAATATGTGCAACTCTCTGAGCGCAGGCATTTCTAAGAACTGGCAAAAACAATGCACAGTATAAGCCACTACTATAAATATTAGTTGATTTGGGTTTGAGGGATTATCACTGCCTGTAACAATCAAACTTTTTCTTCAGGTTGGACACTGAATGATTAATACATAAGGATATTCATCCACCACTGTTTGTACACAGTGGACTTAAGACAAATTTAACAAACTTCTGAAGGCCTTTGTTACTCTAAACCTTGCTATATCTTCTAGTAAAGACATGAAAGTGTTAGTTGCTCAGTTGTGTCCAATTCTTTGTGATCCCATGGACTGTAGCCTGTCAGGATCCTCTGACCATGGAATTATCCAAACAAGAATACTGGAGTGGGTAGCCAATCCCTTCTCCAGGGGATCTTCCTAACCCAGGGATTGAACCCAGGTCTCCTGCATTGCAGGCCAAGTCTTTACTGTCTGAGCCACCAGGGAAGCCCATAGTGAAGAGATGACGTCCTTCTGGATTATTAAGTTTAATGGGCAAACGAATTATGGAAACATCTATCAGTTCAGTTCAGTTCAGTTCACTCGCTCAGTCGTGTCCAACTCTTTGCAACCCCATGAATCGCAGCACACCAGGCCTCCATGTTCATCACCATCTCCCAGAGTTCACTCAGACTCACGTCCATTGAGTCCGTGATGCCATCCAGCCATCTCATCCTCGGTTGTCCCCTTCTCCTCCTGCCCCCAATCCCTCCCAACATCAGAGTCTTTTCCAATGAGTCAACTCTTTGCATGAGGTGGCCAAAGTACTGGAGTTTCAGCTTTAGCATCATTACTTCCAAAGAAATCCCAGGGCTGATCTCCTTCAGAATGGACTGGTTGGATCTCCCTGCAGTCCAAGGGACTATCAAGAGTCTTCTCCAACACCACCATTCAAAAGCATCAATTCTTCGGCGCTCAGCCTTCTTCACAGTCCAACTCTCACATCCATACATGACCACAAGAAAAACCATAGCCTTGACTAGATGGACCTTAGTCGGTCTCTGCTTTTGAATATACTATCTAGGTTAGTCATAACTTTGGGGGAACTAAATTAAGAGTGAATGAGTGAGTAAAAGATAGCAATTTATCATATCTTTGCATCCTAATTACCCTAAAATCTATGAAGAATACACATGTATGCCAGGATTAACATCAATGTCATCTCCATTAATCCCCATCAAAACCCAATGAGGTATCTACTAATAACTGTATTACATAGATGAGCAAATTGATGCTGAGGATCAACTAAATGGGGGTCAGGTCTCCATGACCCCTAAAGCATAAGCTTCTTTCAAACATAGGATTGGGTACTTACTATAATAGCTATTAAAGTTGTATCTAATGAGCTAAGTTCTGTGTAATATAAGGATCTGCCAAGTAAGAAAGGGTTCTGGACTACAAATCCTCAATGAAACTAAGTTTTGTCTTTGTCCAGTCACATGGGTATTACATGCTCTTATATGTCGAAAAGATTTAAATGTCAAATGGGCTAGTCTTGGGGTTGCATTCAGAGGTGCTCTGCTTGTGTGGATAGGGAGAGAGCAAAATAGTGACTGTTTTCTGTTAAAGCTGAATGCCTAACGTCACCCTACTGATTTTAGAACTTTAGAGATTTTACATTGTCAACTTGTTTCATTCCATTTTCAGTGGGATTATGGGCTAAATTGTATCCCTCTCCAATTCATCTGCTAAAGCTTTAACCCTGTATTTCAGAGTGCAACCATATTTGAATACTACACCTTTAAAGAGGTGATTAAATTAAATGAGGGTTGTTGTCTTTATGCAACAGAGATTAGGACACACAGAGAGACACCGGAGATGCCTGTGCTCAGAGGAAAAAAAAGACCAGGTGAAGAGGCATCAAAAGAGTAGCCATCTGCAATCCAAGGAGAGAAACCAAGCCTGCTGGCCTCTGAAAGTTACAGCCTCCAAAGGTGCTGGGAAACGAATCTCTGTGGTTGAAGTCACTCAGTCTTTAGTTTCTGTTATGGAAACCCTAGCAAACTAACACAGTAGGAAAATTAACTAGGTAGATTATTCATACTGGATTACGTGCAGGAATTTTGATATGCAAGCTTTTGCACAAAATTATAGGCAGGCTGAGTAAATGAGAATACAAATGGATCACTTTCATCTCCAATTAAATGCGTTTTCAGTGTTTATCCCACTTTACAATGGTAGGCAGGTCATACACATTCACATAAAAAGTAACTACCAGAAGGAAATCCCAGGTAAAAAGAAACAGACTCCCATATACTGATTAGTTTAATTTCCATGTTCATTAGAGAGATCAACATAAAAATACAATAAATACAAATCTCAAGAGGCTGAATTTTAAGGCCACTAATGGGAAAGTTTGAGAAGCAGACAGACACAATCAAGAATGGTGTAAAGGGAGAATGCTCAATAAACTCATCTAATTTTATGTCAGGAGCACTTGGCCCTTCACCGAGACATCAGTTATCAGAAAATGAGGTTTTTAATTTCAACAATGGCTCCCTAGGTCAGTGTAAAAACAACTTCACAAATCTCTTGAAAAGAAAACAATACTTTTATTTCTTGCAGGATTACTTATTTCGTTTATGAACAATGTCAGACAAAAATGTATTACACACACAAGAAAAATAAAAGCAAAGCTACCTCTTTTATTTTTTTAAAGTACTTTTAAAACTCTTAATGTATAATCAAACTATCTGTACCAGGGATGTATAAGAGAGAGAGAGAGAGAGAGAGAGAGAGTGTGCACATTTCCTACTCTAGGGAATCATCCTGATCCAGGGATTGAATCCATATCTCTTGCATCTCCTGCATTGGAAGGTGATTTTTTTTTTTTCACCACTGTCCCTCCTGGGAAGCCCATGTGTACACACACACACACATATTGGCATTAAAAAAAGACTTTCCTTTTTGTAAACACTTCCCACCCTACCTCATAGATAATTGAATTCNATCTCTTGCATCTCCTGCATTGGAAGGTGATTTTTTTTTTTTTCACCACTGTCCCTCCTGGGAAGCCCATGTGTACACACACACACACATATTGGCATTAAAAAAAGACTTTCCTTTTTGTAAACACTTCCCACCCTACCTCATAGATAATTGAATTCCTAGTTGTTAATATACATCACAATAGTACCAGCATGCTTTATTACTGCTTTAGTCAATTCATCATTATGTCTTATCAGGTGGCTAAACAGTAGAGAGTTCGCCTGCCAGATACAGGAGACTCGAATTCTATCCCTGGGTCTGGAATATCCCCTGGAGGAGAAAATGGCATCCACTCCAGTTTTCCTGTCTGAAAAATCCTATGGACAGAGGAGCCTGGCAGGCTACAGTCCATAGGGTTGCATAGCTATACATGACTGAGCACAGACGCATGCACCATTATGATTGCCTAAAGTACCCTACCTCCACTTCTGCATTCTCCACAAGGTAGTCAGATACCTCCTAAAGGATTCCAATTCTTTCCAATACTCTAAATGCCCTATGGGATCTGTCTGTATCTTACAAATTCATTCCATGCTGATTGGCTGACTTCATGCTTTGTCAGATACACTGGATTTCTTTTGGTCCCTAAACAATGCTTAAGTGCTCTTGAACTTACTCTTTGCTTTGCCTGGAATATTCTTTACCCAAATCATTGTATGGTTGACTACTCGTGTTTCATTGTAAAGGTCATATTTTCAGAAAAACGTCCCTTGATTACCCAAACTAAAGTAGTCCTTAACTGTCAGTCTCTCTAGCATCACTCTGTTAATCCTGTTTTAGCATCTTTCACTCAGAAATTATCCTGCTCATGTATTTATCTTGAATTTCTTACTTTTTCTTGTCTCTCAAAAACAGAAGACTTTGTATCTTCCTCGTTGCTAAAATCCTGGAATCTATAGCAGCTTCTGGTACAAAGAAGGTGTTCAGTAAATATTGATATACTCAGGAATGAAGGACAACAACCCTAAATCCTGCCTCCTCTACTCTGAAAAAAGAAAGATGTATAAATTAGAAAGAACCAACATGAAGTCCATTCCCTTTGTTTCTCTCCCTTATACCTTAGTCAAACATCAGTATCCAGTGACATGCTTCCTCTTCTCTGCTTCGAATCCTCAGTTCAGTTCAGTCACTCAGTCATGTCCAGTTCTTTGAGACCCCATGAATTGAAGCACACCAGTCCTTGCTGTCCATCACCAACTCCTGGAGTTCACTCAGACTCACGTCCATCAAGTCAGTGATGCCATCCAGCCATCTCATCCTCGGTCGTCCCCTTCTCCTCCTGCCCCCAATCCCTCCCAGCATCAGAGTCTTTTCCAATGAGTCAACTCTTTGCATGAGGTGGCCAAAGTACTNCAAGAGAGTTCCAGAAAAACATCTATTTCTGCTTTATTGACTATGCCAAAGCCTTTGACTGTGTGGTTCCTATCCTAGTCTCTCTAAATTCCGAGAATTAAATACTTCTAGTGTTCAAATACAAGCCCCTAGCTCACAATATACTTACTGTCAAAAACATCCTTTTATTTCTGTCCTAAAGCAACTCAACCTCCCTTCACTCCATTTAGCCATCATATTTGACGTAAAGTTTATGAAAAGTGGGACCTACTATCATTTTTGTCTTGCTTTCCTGATATTTGCATTTCTGGGCTTCTCATTGTTACTAAGGCCTTGTTCAAGGGACCTTAAGGTGTAATTTAAAACTAAAGGCACATACAATAATATGAAATGAGTTCATGCCATTTTATCTTTTCATTTATCCTCATTTCCTTGTACACTTTAAAATACCAGATTTCATAATCTCTCATTTACTACACATCAATTACCTGCTTCTCTATTATCCTCATATATCAGTTCCCCAAGTTCAGAAGCAGTAACATAATCTGCTTTTCACTTTCCTTCAAATTGTTTTTTTTTTCCATTTAATCTCCATGTCATGCAATTGCTAAATCATATCAAAATTGCCTCTCTGACACAACGTAGCAAAAAAGACAGCATACATTACATGTCTATGCTTTCATCATTGATCTAGAATAAGACATTGTTGCCATTTCCTGATTTCCCCAATTATACCTTTCAAGGACTTCATTCATCAATTTGTTCATTCTGTCATTCCCTGTACTTTTCTTGAGCAATCTTCTGGACATCCTCTTAGGATTTGGGTTAGCCAATGCAAATAAAGCAAAAAAGCAAAAGTAAAGTCCATGTTTTCAAAAATATGTCATGTCCTTGCAGCTTAAATTCAAATGGCTTCTAATCTAGAAAAATCAGTATGTTTTAAAATGCCAGACCTCATAACTCATCATGCAGTTTCCACTGTTTCTTATGCCTGAAACTCATTATACAGTTTCTACTTTTTGCTTGCCTGCACCATGACAAGGTATTGTATATAAATTATTTATAGTTCTGATTAAAAATCCCATATAGATGACTATCTCCCAAATAATTAATACTTGTATGACTAAAACACTGTCACAACACATTGGGGATTTTACAGAAATTTACAGTAGTTTTTTTCTAGCTTTTTATAACTATTATCTGACAGATATTATTTGCATATTATAATCTCTCTGATGATTTTTCAGTTAAGGATGTGATTTATAAATTATCAGTCAAGATAATTGATTGATACGGTACCATATCAATACAGTAAAAAGGAAGAATCATATTATTATTTTAGTAGGTGCAAAAAATCATCTGATAACATTTAATACCTAATCATGCTAAAACATTTAAAATGCTAGGAATAGAAAGGAGCTTCTTCAGTATGATAGAATATACCTACTAAAACATGTATAAGTAATACCGTATTTAATGGTGAAATACTGAATGCTTTCCCTCTGAGGTTGGAAATGAGACAAGAATATGCAATACAGCCACATCTATTTAACATGCTGAAGGTTCTAGCCAGTGCAATAAAAAAAGAAACATTAAATGCAAGGATCTGAAACAAAAAGCAAAACATTTTATTTTCAAAAGAATCTATGAACAAATAGAACTGAGTGAACTTAACAAGTTCACTGGAAACAAAGTCAAAGTACAAAACTAATGAACATATTTATATTCCAGAAACAAATTATCAGGAAATTAAGGGAAAAGACCAAAATAAAAGATACCACAAGTGTCAAATGTTTGTGGAATAAGTATAATGGAATATTATAAGAGTATAAAAATGACAATTACTAAATGATTACTGCAGGAAAATAAAGATGACAAAAATAGAGAAACAGAACATGTTCGTGAGTCAGGATAATGTTAAGAAGTTAATTATCTCTTAACTGATGTATAAATTCAATGCGGTCCCAATTAAAATGTCAGTTGTTTTGTTTTTATTGTAGCTGCAGTTCTTGTTAATGTGGAAATTTAAAATCTAATTCTAAAATTAATGCGAAAATTCAAAGTACCTAGAGTTCCACTGAAGTTTTTAAAGTGAAAGTGAAAGTCACTAGGAGGGACTCTCTGACTCTTTGGACTATACAGTCCAGTAGAATTCTCTAGGTTGGAATACTGGGGTGGATAGCCTTTCCCTTCTCCAGGAGGTCTTCCCAATCCAAGGATCGAACTCAGGTCTCCTGCATTGAAGGCAGATTCTTTACCAGCCAAGCCACCAGGAAGCCCAAGAATACTGGAGTGGGTAGCCTGTCCCTTCTCCAGTGGATCTTCCCTATCCAGGAATCGAACTGGGGTCTCCTGCATTGCAGGCAGATTGTTTACCTAGCAGGGAAGAAATCTTTAAAGAGATTTCTTTAAATCTCTTTACATTGTAAAGCTGCAGGGCTTATACTACTAGAGTTCAAGATTCACCAAGAAGTTATATTAATTACGTTATGTGGTCTTGGTGCAAGGATTAATAATTAGACCACTGGAACAGAATAGAGAGATCAGAGGTTGGCCTTTACACTTACAGTCACCTATAATTTCCCAGAACTGTCACAGCAATTCAGTAACAAAAGGGTCTTTTCAAAATAAACTGTTGGATCAATTGAGTATCTGGGAAAAAATAAACTCTACCTTGAAATGAACCATATACATATACAAATAATGTGAGACAGTTCATAAACCTAAATGTGAAAGATAAAATAATGAAACTTCTAGCAGAAGCTATAGGAAACTATCTTGATGGTCTTGGGTAAACAAGTATTTCATAAACAGAACAAGTTAATTGGATTTAATTAAAATTAAAAAATATCTAAGTGGTATCATGTAAAAAAGGCAAATAGTATAGAAAACAAAATATAAAGGACTCACATATATAAATGTATTTAAACATTCTTGGAAATCAATAAGGAGGTAGTCAACCATGTTTTTAAGTTAGCAACTCTTAATCAGATACTATATGAAATATCCAGAATGCCAAATAGTGCATTTAAAAGTGCTTACATCATAAGTCATTTAGGAAATAAAAATTAAAATATAGTGTGATAATAAGACACACTATTTAGAATGACTTAAAGGTAAAGAGCATAAACATCAAACGTAAGAATCGAAAGAATGCAGTGCAAATGGCTAGTGAGTCGCTCAGTCACGTGACTCCATAGACTGTAACCTGCCAGGCTCCTCTATCCATGGAATCCACTTCCGAACCCAGGGATTAAACCTACTTCTCCTGCACTGCAGGTGGATTCTTTACCATTTGAGCCACGAGCGAAGTATAAAGCCACCTGGGGAATGTAAAGAGCATAAACATCAAGAATCAAAAGAACGCAGTGCAAATGGTAATCTCATGATTAACTGTTGGCAGTGAACTTTGGGAAATTCTTTGGCATTATTTACTAAAGCAAAATATATTTACCCTTGTAGGGAAAATCTCCTGGAGAAGGAAATGGCAACCCACTCCAATACTCTTGCCTGGAAAATCCCACCAACAGAGGAGCCTGGTTGGTTACAGCCCATGGGTTCACACAGAGTTGGATACAACTTAGCAACTAACACCAATAACAATAACACCAATTACACAGGAATCCATCATAAATTAATGCATATGTCTCTATCATAGTCCCATATTGAAAATAGCAATATATAAGAGAAGGTTAAAGAGGGATCTGAAAAGTTATTGATGTAGGAAGTTGTTACATGGGAAGATATATGAGAAAAAAATGGACCAGCCTTAAAAGTCTGATTTGTCTTCAATACTCTATGTAAATTATATCTCAATAAAAAACTTTTAAAAAATCAGGTAAAAATGATTCGTGTAAATATCAAAATAATATTTATGAATTTTGTAACTTCTGTCTAGTTATAATGAATGATAAGATTTTCCTCCCTCTTTCCCATCTGCTTCAACTCTGGTCAAAAATAAATGGATAATTGATCTTCTGTGAGAGGTGATATCAAGTTTCCATTAGAGAAATTATGCTAATTAAGTAGACTATATTTCTCATTTTCTAACAGATTGGTTCTCACTATGTATTTCTTTAATTAAATTATTTTAAGAGTCAAATTATTCTTTACTTACTTCATAATGAAAAGGCCATGAAGAGAAATCTAGGGAAAGTTTTCAGGAAAAGTATTCTGAGATACATATCATCTTTAGTTTGACACCCCAAAATAAATTTGTTTCACAACATGATATTGTTTCCCAAATTCAGAATTAAAGGTGATAACAGGCTTAAGAAAGTAAAAGGTGACATACATATTACTAAGTAATTCAGTATCCCATCAAATTGTAGATTCAAAATAGACTTCCTCTGTTTCTAGCAGCATATGTAGGTTACACTCAGNTGCAGCCAGCCATAGGTGCAATCGCTGTTGTTGCTTACTGTTCTCAGGTTAGTGAGGATGACCTGAACACTCATAATGATGAATCCAAATGTCACACTATCCAGTGTATCCTGAATACACAATGTGCTGGAAAAGGTTAGAAAGAATGTTTTCTAAAAATTCCCAGCATGTTCCATCCTGTGCTAATAAGTAACGATCACATAATGAAGAGAGTGAGAAAGTACAGGACAAATGTACTGAAGTCGGTGAAAAACATGAGTATTACCAGGGAAGCCAAGACTTTGGCGCAGTGGTTCTCAACCAGGGGAAGTTTTCCTGGTCCCCACCAAGGTACATTTGGCAATGTTAGAAGACATTTTTGGTTTTCAAAACTCAGAAGAGCAGTACTATGAACATTCAGGGGGTAAAGATGCTGCTAACCACACTATAATGTATAGCATCGCCTCCCACAACAACAACAATAAAAATATGACCAGTCCAAAATGCCAACAGTACTTAACTGAAGTTGAGAAATCTGAATTTAAACTATAGCTAGTACATCTCAAGAACTATAATCATCCTACAAAGTCTCAAAAGATGTTTCTAGCAGACAAATAATTGGGTGGCAATGGTACTTTTTAATGTGAAATACACCATTAGTAACAAGGAAAAGATGTAATATATATTTGATATTTAATGGCTATAAATAAATTAGTACTATTGTAACCGTCATCTAATTGAAGAGATGAAATGTTAATATCTTTGAATTCTTCCCACCCAATCACATTTCTTTCTTTTCTCCAGAGCATTTTCTTGAATTTTATCATCCTTCCTAGATTTTCAGTTTTCTTTTAAGTTAGGTATGCATTCCTAAATGATGTATATTTCATTATGCTGTAAAATTTTGAAGTGAATCAAATGTAATTTTACTTGCATTTTGGATTAATATTCTTTTTGTGAGAGTCATCTATGTAGATTTGAGTCTATTTATTTAACTGAAGAATGTATTTTAATCAGGAGTGGTTGGGTATATTTTTTTTAACTTAAAAACAATGCATTCTGGAAACACTCACATACTTATATTCACTTTTGTGCTTAGAACTTTGATAAGTACTATGGCGATTTTAAAGGTGTGAGGTGTTGTCCTTGCTCCTAAGATCCATGGAAACTTTGTAATGAGATGATGGAGGTTCCATAATTTTTCTGAAATATAGCATAGTTGGTAAATGCATGAATTTTGGAGTAAAGAGACCTGGATTTGAACCCTTATTTCCTTATTTGTTGATTCACTTTAGCTAACTCCATCTCTTGATAAAATTAGAAAAAAAAATTTATGTAATTGTGATAATGCTTATAGAATGCAGAAAACAGTAATTAAGAAAATAATGCATACTCTACAAGTGGTCAGTTTTTAAAATATACTTAGGGATATAGGCATTCCCTAAGTAATAGACAAGTTATTTGTTTTCCCTTAGGCACAATATCAGAGAAGGCAATGGCACCCCACTCCAGTACTCTTGCCTGGAAAATCCCATGGGTGGAGGAGCCTGGTGGGCTGCAGTCCATGGGGTCGCTAAGAGTCATACACAACTGAGTGACTTCACTTTCACTTTTCACTTTCATGCATTGGAGAAGGAAATGGCAACCCCCNGACTGAGCGACTGAACTGCACTGAAGATATGTTTTCTCATCAAAAGGTGGTAAGAATTTCACTTTGGATAGGGAAAAAAATGATGATATTACAAGATCTAGAAGATTTCTGGGGTTAGGTTCCAGGGCTCTTCCTGTTGAAAAAATCCAATATGATGGTTTAGCAAGAGTACTGAAACTCTCGTACATATCTCAATACATTTGGGTGTGATCTCAGAGAAGAGCTGTCCAGGATGCTGTGGGAAGTACTCCTAGTCTTACAGAGAATTTTTAATTAACAGGGCACCTACATGGTGGAAAATCATTGTCTGAAAAAAGTGCCTAGATAGGACCTGAACACAGCTTCATTAAGTCCTGTACAAAAGAAAGTATGAGAGAAGAAACCTGAGAATTTGGAGATGTCAGGAGGGTCATGAACTGGTTGAGGGACTAAAATTATCTGAAGAGATGTTGCAGTTGGGTCCAAGAAGACATGGTGTATACAGACCTGAGAGCCGAGTATCATGGTGGGAATTGCACCTCAGCAGTAGATGCAACAGGAAAGGGAATGATTCTTGATCTGATAGAATAACACATTGCAATAGAAGGCAGCAATCAAAGGTGATAGTTCAGTTCAGGCACTCAGTCATGTCCGACTCTTTGTGACCCCATGGACTGCAGCACACCAGGTCTCCCTGTCCATCACCAACTCCCAGAGCTTGCCCAAACTCATGTCCATCGAGTTGGTGATGCCATCCAGCTATCTCATCCTCTGTCATCCCCTTCTCCTCCTGCCTTCAATCTTTCCCAGCATCAGGGTCTTTTCAAGTTAATCAGCTCTTTGCATCAGGTGGCCAAAGTACTGGAGTTTCAGCTTCAAAATCAGCCCTTGCAATGAATATTCAGGACTGAGTTCCTTTAGGTTGGACTGGTTGGATCTCCTTGCAGTTCAAGGAACTCTCGAGAGTCTTCTCCAACACCACAGTTCAAAAACATCAATTCTTTGGCACTCAGCTTTCTTTATAGTCCAACTCTCACATCCATACATGACTACTGGAAAAGCCATAGCCTTGACCAGATGGACCTTAATCGGCAAAATAATGTCTCTGCTTTTTAATATACTGTCTAGGTTGGTCATAACTTTTCATCCAAGAAGTAAGCATCTTAATTTCATGACTGCAGTCACCATCTGCAGTGATTTTGGAGCCTCAGAAAATAAAGTGTGACACTGTTTTCACTGTTCCCCTATCTATTTGCCATGAAGTGATGGGACCAGATGTCATCATCTTAGTTTTCTGAATGTTGAGCTTTAAGTCAACTTTTTCACTCTCCTCTTTCATTTTCATCAAGAGGCTCTTTAGTTCTTCACTTTCTTCCATAACGGTGGTGTCATCTGCATGTCTGAGGTTATTGATATTTCTCCCGGCAATCTTGATTCCAGCTTGTGCTTCTTCCTGACCAGCATTTCTCCTGATGTACTGTGCACATAAGTTAAATAAGCAAAGTAACAATATACAGCCTTGACATATCCCTTTCCCTATTTGGAACCAGTCTGCCCTTCCATGTCCAGTACTAACTGTTGCTTCTTGACATGCATACAGATTTTTCAGGCAGGTAAGGTGGTCTGGTATTCCCGTCTCTTTCAGAATTTCCCACAGTTTATTGTGATCCACACAGTCAAAGGCTTTGGCATAGTCAATAAAGCAGAAATAGATGTTTTTCTGGAACTCTCTTGCTTTTTTGATGATCCGAGAGATATTGGCAATTTGATCTCTCGTTCATCTGCCTTTTCTAAAACCAGTTTGAACATCTGGAATTTCATGGCTCATGTATTGTTGAAGGCTGGCTTGGAGAATTTTGAGTATTATTTTTACTAGTGTGTGAGATAAGTGCAATTGTGTGGTAGTTTGAGCACTTTTTGGCATTGCCTTTCTTTGGGATTGGAATAAACACTGACCTTTTCCAGTCATGTGGCTACTGCTGAGTTTTCCAAATTTGCTGGCATACTGAGTACACCACTTACATAGCATCATCTTTTAGGAATTTAAATAGCTCAACTGCCATTCCATCAAAACTCTATTAGCTCAATAATTCCACTAGCTTTGTTCGTAGTGATGCTTCCTAAGGCCCACTTGACTTCACGTTCCAGGATGTCTGGCTCTAGGTGAGTGATCACACCATCGTGATTATCTAGATTGTGAAGATCTTTTTTGTATAGTTCTTCTGTGTATTCTTGCCACCTCTCCTTAATATCTTCTTCTTCTGTTAGGTCCATACCATTTCTGTCCTTTATTGTGCCCATCTTTGCATGAAATGTTCCCTTGATATCTCTACTTTTCTTGAAGAGATCTCTTCTCTTTTCCATTCTATTGTTTCCCTTTATTTCTTTGCATTAATTGCTGAAGAAGGCTTTCTTATCTCTCTTTGCTATTCCTTGGAACTCTTCATTCAAATGAGTATATCTTTTCTTTTCTCCTTTGCTTTTTCCCTTTTTCTTTTCGCAGCTATTTTTAAGGGCTCCTCAGAGAGCCATTTTGCTTTTTTGCGTTTCTTTTTCTTGAGCATGATCTTGCTCTTTGTCTCCTGTACAATATCATGCACCTCTGTCCATAGTTCAATAGGCACTCTGTCTATCAGATCTTGTCCCTTACATCTATTTGTCACTTCCACTGTATGATCGTTAGGGATTTGATTTAGGTCATACCTGAATAGTTTAGTGGTTTTCCCTACTTTCTTCATTTTAAGTCTGAATTTGGCAATAAGGAGTTCATGATCTGAGCCACAGTCAGCTCCCTGTCTTGCTTTTGCTGACTGTATAGAGTCTCTCCATTTTGGCTGCAAAGAATACAATCAATATGATTTCAGTGTTGACCATCTGGTGATGTCCATGTGTGGATTCTTCTCTTGTGTTGTTGGAAGACAGTGTTTGCTATGACCAGTGCGTTCTCTTGGCAAAACTCTATTAGCCTTTGCCCTGCTTCATTCTGTACTCCAAGGCCAAGTTTGCCTGATACTCCAGATGTTTCTTGACTTCCCACTTGTGCATTCTAGTCCCCTATAATGAAAAGGACATCTTTTTGTGTGTTAGTTCTAGAAAGTCTTGTTGGTCTTCATAGAACTGTTTAACTTCAGCTTCTTCATCATTACTGGTCAGAGCATAGACTTGGATTACCATGACATGGAATGGTTTGCCTTGGAAATGAACAGAGATCATTCTATCACTTTTGAGATTGCATCCAAAAGTACTGCATTTCGAACTCTCTTGCTGACTATGATGGCTACTCCATTTCTCCTAATGGATTCTTGCTCACAGTAGTAGATATAATGGTCATCTGAGTTAAATTCACCCATTCCAGTCCACATTAGATTGCTGATTCCTAAAATGTCAACGTTCACCCTTGCCATCTCTGTTTGATCACTTATAGTTTGCCTTGATTCTTGGATCTAACATTCCAGGTTCCTATGCAATATTGCTCTTTACAGCATCGGATCTTGTTTCCATCACCAGTTATGTCTACAGCTGGGTGTTGTTTTTGCTTTGGTCCGTCTTTTCATTCTTTCTGGAGTTATTTCTCCACTGATCTCCAGTAGCATATCGAGCACCTACCGACCTGGGGAGTTCATCTTTCAGTGTCCTATCTTTTTACATTTTCATCATGCTCATCGGGTTCTCAAGGCAAGTATACTGAAGTGGTTTGCCATTCCCTTCTCCAGTGGACCATGTGATAACCATGTGTCAATTAGAAATCTCATTCCCATACCTACACCATTTAGTAAAACTCTCCTTAACCTCAGAAGCTCCCAAAAGAGGCAGGACATTATAGCGAAAAATGGGCAAGAAAGAGGGATATGAGCTGGTCATGTTAATCTAAAATTGACTGATGTTTAAACGAGAAGCAACTAAGTTACTATCAATGGCAACATTAAGGTTTCAGAGTAGAAAAATGGACTCATAAGCTAAATTGAGCTTCTTGACAATTAATATCATTTTTTCCTACTTGAATTTTTTTATAACTTTAAAATTCAAATCCACTACAAAATGAAATAAACGGTTATGAGGATTGTTTGTGTATTTGTTTTGCTTGGGTTTGACTGGCCAAAACTTTTTAGACTAACAGTTCAAGAAATTTAGTGCAAAACATATATTCTTTTATTGTAAATCTCCCTGAAATAAGCATAGGCAATCTTCAGTGTTTCCAGGAAACCATAGTCATACATCTTGATTTGTCTTTCCCGTTTCTGATCCAATAAGGGTTAACACCTCCTTGCAGCTCAATGATAAATTCTGGAGCCAGCTTCCCTAGTGGCTGAAAGTTCAAGGATCCCTTGCTCAGTCAAATCAGTGCAGCACTGGCAATGATCTTTCATGGTGGCGGTCACTACAAGGTTTATCCTAACTGAAGGGTTATTATTTTCTGTAATAAAAGCTATAACAAGTGAAGGTCTCAGGCTCAACTGTCACACTCATATCTCCATACAGTTAAAAATATTATTAATGACTAGAGATGAGTCTCTGGTTGGCAGGAATGAATTCATTACAGAAATGTTTTATGGTTGTGGTCAAGCTAGAAGGATGATAATAGGATCAAAACATTTTGTATTTAAGCATGGAACTACAGATAAACTTCTGTTTAAAAATTTTGTTTTTTGTAATGTAAAATGTTTTCTACAATGAATGCATACTATTTGGATAATAAAAATATAATACAGAAATAAACACCCCTTTTTCAGAGCTGGATACAAATTTAATGGTCAACTAGCTCAAAATTCGAATTTTAGAAGCCAGTTAATTAATGTCCAGAGAGTGTTCTGGCCCTAGGTCACACTACTAGTCAATGAAAAGAAAGATTGTCATTCCTGAATGTTCTGTCATCAGCCCACTCGNATTAATTGTCAAGTTCGTAAACTGGAGGATAATATTGTGATTTTCTAAATGTATTTGTTTAATGATAATATGCTTTCTACTAAAAGAAAAACAAATTTGAAGGTCTTAGGTATAAACTAGAAAAACATGTATAAGATGTGTAATTTAAGATTCAACATAGTAAAGGTGTCAACTCATTGGAATGCTAGGAAAGACTGAAGGCAAGAAGAGAAAGGGACAACAGAGGATGAGATGGTTGAATGGCACCACCCACTAAACGGACATGAATTTGAGAAACTCAGGGAGATAGTAGAGGACAGAGGAGCCTAGTGTTCTCCAGTCCACGGGGTTGCAAATAGTGGAACATGACTTAGTGACTGAGCAATAAAAACATGTTTATTGCCACATAATTCAAAATAACCAAGATATGTAAACAACCCAAACACTCATCAATAGATTAATGGATAAAGATGTGTTACATATACACTATGGAATACTATTTATCCAAGAGGAAAGAAGATATCCTTTCATTTGTGACAACATNCAACAACTTTACAAATGATGAATAAATATGATGTGTATCATGACTTCATGCTTTTCAGTCATTCAGAGAACTGTCGTTAACTTTGCAACTTACATTGTAAGTTTATTTTACATTAATCTTGGTGCCAAAATAAAGAAATTATACTTGAAACCATAGAAATTTTTCAGACTATACAAAAGGAAGATATGGAGGGTAAAGGTTGTGTCTGTTACATGCTGCTTTTCTATCTTTCATCATTATAATGTTGTAAGAACTAATTTCAGTTTAAAGAATTTCTAGATTTCCACTTTCCTTCCAAAGTTCCCATTTCTTATTTCAATGACTTTCACTTGGGCTATCAACTAGGAAGTGTTGGCTGCAGCTCACAGCTGATCTCCCATATTCTGTTTTACCCATGAATAAAATGGAAGCTAATGAGATTTTTTTTTTTTTTTAGTGGCTGGGATAACTTTTTATTAACTAACTAACTTAACTGGATGATAATTTCCTTACAATATTGTGGTGGTTTTTGCCATACATTGACAAGAATCACCCATAGGTGCACATGCGTCCCCCCATTCTGAACACCCCTCCCCGGTCCCTCCCCACCNTTTTTTTTTTTTTTTAGTGGCTGGGATAACTTTTTATTAACTAACTAATTTAACTGGATGATAATTTCCTTACAATATTGTGGTGGTTTTTGCCATACATTGACAAGAATCACCCATAGGTGCACATGCGTCCCCCCATTCTGAACACCCCTCCCCGCTCCCTCCCCACCCCATCCTTCTGGGTTGTCCCAGAACACCGCCTTTGAGTGCCCTGCTCACGCATCCAACTTGCACTGGTCATCTCTTTCACATATGGTAATATACATATTTCAATGCTATTCTCTCAAATCATCCCATCTTCCCCCTCTTCTACACAGTTCAAAAGTCTGTTATTTACATCTGTGTCTCTTTTGCTATCTTGCACATAGGATCATTGTTACCATCTTTCTAAATTCCATATATATGCGTTAAGATAGCGTGTTGATCTTAACTTTTGAAACTGTCATCTGATGAAACATAGATCTTAAAATGAAACCACATTTTTTGGCTCTAAAAATTTTATTTTTATGAACTTTACTTGGAAATTCAACTTATATTCTCCAAGAGGAAGGGAAGGGAATGGAAACACTTGCTCCTCCCAAATAATGATATTCTCTATTCTTCTGGTTTCTTCAGTCTATTTAAGGAAGGATGAAGTAAAAATAATCATTCAAGGGGATTTTCAGAAAAAATTATAAACAGACCCTCAATAGTTGATACAAAATTATAAAAGGGAAGATCTTTATACATACATCTCAGTAATTTGGTAATTTGATTTTTATATTAATTTTTTTGAACTTTTCATCAACTGTAATAGAACGTTTTACTTTCTGAATTAAAGATCTATACCAGTTTATTCAAGACAAACCATTTTCCCCCAGCCTTATTGATTTCTAGGTTACTTATCATGTGAATCCTTATACAAGGGATACTGAATAACATAAACTAGCTTTTAAGTAAGAAATACCTCAGGCAGTTCTGATTTTTATCAACTTACAATTTGATGGAGGATATACTTTTCAAACATCTCAGATAAGAGTTTCTTGTGGAGGGTAAAGTTGATGGAATTCTGGTTCAGACATTTAAGACAGTCTAAAGATAATGGAAAGTAGTAATTGGTACAGGTTTTAGTGTGCCTTTATCATACTGATGGTCTTAAGCAAACTATAATAAGACCTGGACAGACATCAAGCCAAGATGGGACACTGGTAAGTCTTGGTACACAAGTATCCCTCACTAAGTGAACAAGTGTCATGGTTTAGCGGTTTCGAAATCATCTTGATTTCAAATCCCAGATAACGTCACCTATATCAGTTTGGTTTTTTTTTTCCCCCCACAATTACCTGAAGCACACACATTGCATTGTGTTCTATCTACAAGATAATCATTTTACACATTTCAATATATTCAATCACAATCTTTCTGTAAAAAAAAAAAAAATCCCTCTAAAAGGTCAATGATTATTGTCCTCAAATAATAATTCAAAGAAGGTGGAAATCCTCAAATAATAATTCAAAGAAGGTGGAAATGGGCAAAGAGATTGACACTGGGCCCTAGCCTTACATGCCAGAAATCAGTATTCTACAAAAACTGAAAATGAATACAAACATTTAATTCACATATCATACTTACAGTATGCAGTAATACATTAATACTGCTCCTATTTACAAAGACCTGGAAACATAATAGGAAATAAAGACTAAATACATAAAGTTATTTTTATATCTAATACACATGAAAGAGATTTGACGAGAACATCACAATAAAAAAAGGGGGGGAAACAATTTCGGGAAGAGGTATAACAGGTTTTATGGAGGAGGCTTTTGAGTTACACCATGGATGATGGATAGGTTTATCTGATAAAGTATATGGTCACTGCCTTTCAGGTGAGAAAATCAGCATTACCAACATTTCCAATATCAGGTTTGGTTCACAGACTCTCCCACTCTCTCCCTCTAGGTTCCACTCCTTTCCCCTAGCCACCCTAGTTAGAAAGATGAGCATGTTACTAAAGCTGGGCCAGTCAGAACTAATAATGGACCTTGGCTAGGTCTGTTGAGGAAAGGGGCCTCCCAGGTGGCACTAGCGGTAAAGAACTTGTCTGCCAATGCAGGAGACTCAAGAGATGTGAGTTCAATCCCTAGGTAGCAGGTGGCGATGTGTGTGTGAATCCTAGAGGATTTGTTGTGACCTACATCTGGCCTTTCAGTTATACAGTTGCTTTTCTTTCCTTTTTACTTTTCTCCTTTTCTTCCCTTCCTTCTTCCCTCTCCTTCTTTCCTCTCCCTCAGCATTTTCAGCTGGCTCTTCATCTCAACAAAAAGAGACTATACATACTATTCACACAACATAAACAAAACGATGGAAGATCATGCCTTTTGCTAAAAGAACTTTTAAAATAGAACTGTTAATGTGAAAGTGTTAGTTGTTCAGTCACGTCTGACTCTTTGTGACCCCAGGGACTGTAGCCTGCCCAGGCTCCTCCTGTCTGTCAAATTCTCCAGGCAAAAATACTGGAGCAGGTTTCTATTTCCTTCTCCAGGAGATCTTCCCAACCCAGGGTCTAACCTGGGCCTCCTGCATTGCAGGCAGATTTTTTACCATCTGAGCCACCAGGGACTGTGGTTTAATACTTAATACTCACCAGGGACTTAATGCCTTAAGTCAGTTAACCTAACAGCAGAGTTGGACATGGTTTAGAGCAGTGGGTGGTCAAGCATGGCCACTAGACCATTGAACAGCATCACCATCACTTGGAGATTTGTTAAAAGTGCAGATTCTCAAGCCCTACACTGGGCCTCCTGAATTAGAAGCCACCACCTGTTTTCCATGGGATTCTGGTGCACATTTAAGTTTCAGAAGCATTGCTTTGGAGGACTGACATAATGGCCAGGGAGCTAGCCACTGATTCTCACAATAAGAGAGTCTGTGCTATGTTAGAGGTAGTGGAAAACAAAAAGAATATAATGCCTCAAAAGGAATGAGTGATACATTTTATGGATAAACAGACACAGTTATTACACACATACAAACTAATGAATGTGAGCAAAGCTTGAAGAAAAACAAGATGAACTTAGGGCTGAAAGCAGAGAAAATACAGTGGATACACTGCCGAGCGTTTAAATCCTGACTTTGCCATTTCCTCCCTATGCTAAACTTCCTTCTGGCCCAGTTCTTTCATTTCCATAATGACGAAAATAAAAATGCTTACTCCTTATGATTCTGATGACAGTTAAATGAGTTAGTATATGTAAAGCTCTCAGATTAGGTCAGGCACATGAAATGTCCTTGTAAGGCTATTAGCTAGAGCTTAGCTCTCTACCTGCTCTATCATATTCAGTAACCAACAGCTACAAGTGACTATTTAAATTCAACTTTAAATAATTTAAATTAATGATTTCTTCCTTAGCTGCATGAGCCACGTTTCAAGTGCTCCATAGCCATATGTATTATAGACTGTTCTCATCATCAGAAGAAGTTGTACTGGACACTGAGGCTGTGAGATTTACATGCTAATGATGGAGTCAGAGGAGGTGAGGAGGTAGAAACCTGTTTGGTTAACTGAAAAATGACCATCAGAGCTCCATGCTGGCATCACATGAAACAACAACCATCGGCCTCCTTACTTAGAGGGCTTAGTCCTTTCTCCAGAGCCTGCTGTTTCCTCTTGGGATCCTGGAACCCGAGGTAGGTGGAAATGCAAACTGAACTGAAAGGATCCAAAAGTCTGCTTTGCCACCTGCACCTGTCCCTCATGCATCTCACGTACTGAGTGAACAGAACTTCAAGAAATCCAGGCTTCTCCTCTCTGCTCACCAAGCTGCCAGCAATGTCTGTATTCTCAGTTCTAAAATATGACACACGAACTCTGTTGGAAGGTATTTAGTAGAAAACTAGGGAAGATGTAAATCTAAGTGCACCCTATTACCCAATCTCAGCAGAAAATATACAACATCAATGAGTAGGTATTTCCATGTGGCCTTTCCCCTTTTATCTGGTATTCACTATGAAATTCAAGGCCATCCCAAAGTTGGAGTCAAGCTTTCTTCCCTATCATTTCTCCTTCTGGCTCTTCTTCTAGTTAGATGTCCTTTCTGGCCCTTGATTACACTGAACTCATTCATACGTCTGCATGCTTGCTCATTCGGTATCTCTTCTCGGATATAGCTGTTTTGATTGTGGCTTCATTCAAATCTACCCATCCACCAATATCCAGCTCAAATCTTACCTCTTTGAAGTCATTTGTGACTAGATCTCACACCACTAATGCTAATATATATATATATAAGCCAAAAAATTCCCATATCTTATCTCCTATAGATAACATATATTCCTCTAACTTAAAAACATAGATCTTGGAATCATTTCTCATAGTAGGTAAGTGACCTTGATTTTTAAAAAATAAATCATGAACAAATGTATTGCATTATGTGGTCTATTGTGTTGGAGGATCAGGTAGTAATTGCTGGAGCAGTGTCCTTGAAGAGGCAAGGTTGGTACCAGTAGATATTTGGAGAAAAGCCTTCCATAAAAGCATGGGCAAATCATGAATAGTAGGTAGACATGAATCGCAGACATGTGTTTAAATACAGTGATAGAAGCTTGTGGAAATCTGTGATAGATTCAGCTTTCTCAGTAAAGTAAGAACCAAGTTGGCTAGGTAAGAGGGCAGATAGAGGAGGAGATGGTAGAGGTATGAAAAAAGATCAAGGAGTTGCTTTGTTTTTTTTTTTTTGTTTGTTTGTTTTGTTTTAATAAGTAGAAAATAGAATGGGCTAGGGAATCATGGCAGGAGAAGGCAATGGCACCCCACTCCAGTACTCTTGCCTGGAAAATCCCATGGACGGAGGAGCCTGGTGGTCTCCAGTCCATGGTGTCACGAAGAGTCAGACATGACTGAGCGACTTCACTTTCACGCATTGGAGAAGGAAATGGCAGCCCACTCCAGTGTTCTTGCCTGGAGAATCCCAGGGACGGGGGAGCCTGGTGGGCTGCCGTCTACAGGGTCGCACAGAGTCAGACACGACTGAAGCGACTTAGCAGCAGCAGCAGCAGCAGCAGCAGCAGGGGACTATGGCATCGTTGCTGTAAAGTGAGGACAAGAGGAAGATGAGAGACATGAAAAGCTGGTAGGATCAGATTCCCAGTGAGACTGAAGCATTTTGAAGATGGAGTTCTGGAGGAAACAAAGTGGAAAGAGAGAACTGTGACTGGAGAAGAGGCCATTCTGAATTGAGAATGTGGATGGGTTGCATGATATGTTCCTGGGGTGAGAGGCTGTTAGGATAGAGACAAGATTATTGGAAGAAAGTGGGTGGGTGAGAGCAATCTGTGAAGCTAAATAACTGGGCAGATGATCTACCTGAATGGGCTTCCCTGAGAGCTCAGTTGGTAAAGAATCCGCCTGCAATGAGGGAGACCCCAGTTAGATTCCTGGGTTGGGAAGATCCCCTGGAGAAGGGAAAGGCTACCCACTCCAGTCTTCTGGCCTGGAGAATTCCATGGACTGTATAGTCCATGGGGTCGCAAAGAGTCGGACACAACTGAGCAACTTTCACTTCACTTCTACCTTCGTGCTGAAGTCACCAATAGTTACAAGAGCAGCACTGAAGAGATTGATACTGAACCAAAAACTAAACTGCATGGACGGTGGGGGAGTGTGCAGCCTGGGGGTGAAGAAGGCGGCTCGTGGGTGGTTTAATGAGGATGGCACCTACAGCTGCATGTCTTTGTGGAGGAGGAAGGGAGAAAGGTCTGAAGGAGCCAATGGCAATGAAAGAAGGATCATATCAACCCTTTTCTGTGGCCTAGCAGGACAGCGGTGAGAGAAAAAAGGAACCACCACCTGTGAATTCTTCTGAAAATACAGTATCATCAGAGGAGACTGGGAAGATGAAAGAACACTCCTAGAAGGTGAAGAAGATGTACATTTTTACTAATGATTATCTTTTGTGTTTTTGATAAAACAAATTATATTTAACACTTTGAAAGCATATGAAGTAAGACTCCTCCCCTTTCTGTAAAAGATCCTAGAATTTAAAGATTCTCTTAAACTTTTAATGCCTACTAAAGTATACTATGGATAGTATGTGCCTTACAAAGCAGAGGATACATAGCTCTATTATAAAATGTTATTAAATGTTTGATAATGCTGCTTTTTATTAGTAATAACTGGCTATTTTAAAAGAATGGCTCTGAAGGGGAATCATTTGTTCCCTATTTAATTTTTATCATCCCATGCTTCTCCCCACCATCCCATTAGTCATCTTGACTTAACTGTGTTTGCCTTCTTAAAATATGGAGGGGATAAAAACTGATAGCTCATAAACACATATTAAAGAGTAATTTGAGATTTATAGAAGAGAATAAAGAGGAACAGAGGAATGGTCACTGTAGGCAATACTAACAGGCAAGCAAAATGAAATAAACCACGCAGAGTGTGCACTTGAAAGCGTGTATGAGTGCACATGTATATACACATACAGAGAAAACTGAATTGTGATTCAATCATAGAAAGCTGTTGCAAAATGGCCAAATAATAATCAAACGTATTTTATACGGAATTTGTCTCCTTATGGAAAGACCTTTTTCTGTATCTTCTACAGTCTCCAATGTTGAAAAATGTTCAGAATTGACAATCTAGCAGGTAGCACACTGTTAAGTTAAACGATGAGATGACTTAACTACTGTTGATGTTCACTAAGTACAGACTTCTAGTCCCCAAAATCAATATAAATGAAAAAGAATGTTTTAGTAACACAATGGGATCAATACAAGGTGCATATTATCTGATATTTGAATAAATGCAGAAATTGACTCCATGATATTAGCTCTATTATTGATGGCAGTACAGAGAGGAAAAGGTGATAGCAGCAAACTGTAGACAATGATAAAAAAAAGCCCAGACCCATTAACCTCCACCTTCCTGACACAGCAAAGCCAATACCACCCACGTTTCTTAACTTGGGAGAACAACAGTTACTAAAACAGGCACTGATGTATACGGAAAATAAAGAAAACAACTGATATCAGGACACAAAACTAAAAATTATTTTAATTCTGTTTTCTCTTATGATTCACAAGGCAAGAAATGAGCCTATATGCAGAATGGAGTAGGAGGCATCTTTGAAAATCTACATTCCCATCTTGGTTAACATTTGTCTTCTCCTGCACTGTGCAAAGAATCAGACTGAATGATCATCATTTGTTTCAAAAAAATGAAGCTATATTAAACTGTAGGACTATTATTCACAATAAATAATAGATTTGTCATTTTGAAATTCTAGATAATTTAGATGATTCAAGTTTCCATTAACAATTTCCCATTAATGCTGCTTTGTAACTGGAAATGCAATAACATGTAATCTTTATAAATGACATTAAAAACCAGTGATTTATTGAGGTGACTACTAGAATAAAGAAAAGACAATGAAGCTGCACATAGTGATAGACAAATGGAGATGCTGTGAAATCTTTTCTTTCCCAAGTATAAACAAAAATAAAGCACCTTCTCCTGTGTAATATTTTAATTAAATCCATCCTTCTTAGAAATAAATCAATTAGAAATAAATCAAGATGAGAACAATAGATTCCATTATTTTTTTAAATCAATAAATGATGAACATTTTCAGGCCAAGCAAGTATCAGAGCATCGTAGCCTCACCCACCAAATGTAAAATGCAGTGAAAAAGTAGCGCACAGGGAGGGCTGTGACAGTTCACTGTGAGCGGCTGGTGATATTGACGAACCAGTATCCTACATTGTGATAACAACCAGACAATCCAATTAACCCAAGTCAAGCCTTAGATTTCTCTCCCAGTGTCTCTTAACATTGATTGGGCGATCAATCTTCTCTTAAAATACAATGGCATCTCCTTGCAGTTTTGAGTGTTTTTGAGGTCCCAGCTACACACAAAAAGGGATAACAAGCTCAAGAGCCCAGCTCCAACTATTAGGTAGGATATAATCCTTGAGTTCAACCTACAGCATAACTAGTACCACAGTGTCAAAGTGATTATCAGAACTAAAGTAAGAAGTTATTCCCTTTAATATGCCCCATCCAATTTCAGAAATGGATCCGAGATAATTTTGTCTTATCAGTTGCTTGATGAACTGATACTGCTGCTGCTGCTGCTGCTAAGTCACTTCAGTCGTGTCCGACTCTGTGCGACCCCAGAGATGGCAGCCCACCAGGCTCCCCCATCCCTGGGATTCTCTAGGCAAGAATGCTGGAGTGGGTTGCCATTTCCTTCTCCAGTGCATGAAAGTGAAAAGTGAAAGTGAAGTAGCTCAGTCGTGTCCGACTCTTGGCAACCCCATGGACTGCAGCCCACCGGGCTCCTCTGCCCATGGGATTTTCCAGGCAAGAGTACTGGAGTGGGGTGCCATTGCCTTCTCCGGATGAACTGATATAGAATCTCTGAAATGACTGGCTGATATTTTATTGTAAATATGCAACAAATACACATCAATGCAAAAAAAAAAAAAAACCTATCGATTTCCACAAAATATGTAGGGCAAATTCCTTATTGCAAAATTCAGACTTAAATTGAAGAATGGAGGGGAAACCATTAGGCCATTCAGGTATAACCTAAATCAAATCCCTTATGAGTTGTACAGTGGAAATGACAAAGAGAGTCAAGGAATTAGATCTAATAGACAGAGAGCCTGAAAAACTATGGATGGAGGTTTGTAACACTGTACAGGAGGCAGTGATCAAAACCATTCCTCAAAAAGGGAAAACCAAAAAGGCAAAATGATTGTCTGAAGAGGTCTTACAAATAGTTGAGAAAAGAGAAGCAAAACTCAAAGGAGAAAAGGAAAGGTACTCATCTGAATGGAGAGTTTCAAGTAATAGCATGGAGAGGTAGGAAAGCCTTCTTCAGTGAACAATGAGAAGAAATAGAGAAGAACAACAGAATGGGGAAAACTAGAGATCTTTTCAAGAAAATTAGCGATACCAAGGGAACATTTCATGTAAAGATGGATGTGATAAAGGACAGAAACAGTATGGACCTAACAGAGGGAGAAGAAAAGGAGAGGTGGCAAGAATACATAGAACTGTATGAAAAAAGGGCTTAATGACCCAGAAAACCACGATGGTGTGATCACTCACCTAGAGCCAGACATTACGGAGTGTGAAGTCAAGTGGGCCTTAGAAAGCATTGCAACCAACTAAGCTAGTGGAGGTGATGGATTTCCAGCTAAGCTATTTCAAATCCTAAAATAAGATGCTGTTAATGTGCTGTGCTCAAAAAGAAGAAAAAGTAAAAGGAACTACTGTGCTCAATATGGGTTTCCCAGATGGCGCTAGTGGTAAAGATCCTGAAGGAGGAAACTTTAGAGCCTGGACTCCGTCCTAGGCCTGTTCAATGCTCGCCATGTGTGGCCGCCATTTCTGTGGACTCTGAACTCTGTGCTCAGTGCATAGGGATAAGACACCAGCAGAAGGATAAGACCCCCTCCAGACAAAGGAACCTTGAGAGTCACATCTAGGTTACTCATCATCTAAGAGAAAACATATACTAATCACCCTTATCTCCGGACAGGTCATAAAATTTTTTTTGTGCCTATCAGAGTGTAACCTGGGGCTTATTGAATAATGACCAATTGTTTAACTGTTTAAGCACATGACACATGAGTGATGGGGCTATTGTGATTGTATCTACTTTCTTTGTTTATGCAGGTTTCAAGAATTTGGGGAGATAGGTTTGAGTACTGTACCCATAGGGTATAAAAGATTTTCACAGAAACAGGTCGGGGGTCCTTGGCTAAGAGGAGACTCTGCCTTGGGCCTGCCGGTATAATAAACTGCATTTCACTATCAGCATAGACCTTCTTCGAGTTTGTTTCCTGGAATGCATGGCTACAACAATCCCATCTGCAATAATGAGATATAATAAGATGTGGGTTCAATCCTTAGGTCAGGAAGATCCTCTGGAGAAAGAAATGAAAACCCCCTCCAGTATTCTTGCCTGGAGAATCACATGGACAGAGGAACGTGGTGGACTATGGCCCATGGGGTCGCAAAGAACTGGACGTGACTGAAGCGACGTAGCAGGCAGGCACTCAATATGCCAGCAAATGTGGAAAACTCAGCAGTGGCCACAGGACTGGAAAAGGTCAGTTTTCATTTCAATCCCAAAGAAGAGCAATGCCAAAGAATGGTCAAAGTACCACACAATTGCACACCTTCCACATGCTAGCGAGGTAGTGCTCAAAATCCTTCAAGCTAGGCTTCAAATGTACTTCAAAAGAGAACTTCCAGACATACAAGCTGGATTTAGAAAAGGCAGAGGAACCAGAGATCAAATTGCCAACATGCAATCCTGCTTTATTGACTAGCTAAAGCCTTTGACTGTGTGGATCACAAAAAAACTGGAAAATTCTTAAAGAGATGGGAATACCAGACCACCTAAACTGCCTCCTGAGAAACCTGTATGCAGGTCAAGAAGGAACAGTTAGAACTGGACATGCAACAACAGACTGGTTCAAAATTAGGAAAGGAGTATGTCAAGGCTATATATTGTCACCCTGATTATTTAACTTATAGGCAGAGCACATTATGCAAAATGCCAGACTGGATGAAGCACAAGCTGAAATCAAGATTGCTGGGAGAAATATCAGTAACCTCAGGTATGCAGATGACACCACCCTTATGACAGAAAGCGAAGAAGAACTAAAGAGCCTCTGGATGAAAGTGAAAGAGGAGAGTGAAAAAGCTGGTTTGAAACTCAACATTCAAAAAACGAAAATCACAGCATCTGGTTGCATCACTTCACAGCAAATAGATGGGCAAAAAAAAAGAGAACAGTGATAGACTTTATTTCCACTGCAGACATTGACTGCAGCCAAGAAATTAAAAGATGCTTGCTCCTTGGAAGAAAAGCTATGACCAATCTAGATAGCATATTAAAAAGCAGAGACATTATTTTGCCGACAAAGTTCTGTCTAGTTAAAGCTATGGTTTTTCCAGTAGTCATGTTTGGATGTGAGAGTTGGACCATAAAGAAAGCTGGGCATTGAAGAATTGATGCTTTTGAACTGTGGTGTTGGAGAAGACCCTTGAGAGTCCTTTGGACTGCAAGGAGATCAAACTAGTCAATCTTAAAGGAAATCAGTCCTGAATATTCATTGGAAGGACTGATACTGATACTGAAGCTCCAATACTTTGGCCACCTGATACGAAGAGCTGACTCATCAGAAAAGACCCTGATGCTGGAAAGACTGAGGCTAAGAGCAGAACGGGTGACAGAGGATGAGATGGCTGGATGGCATTATCGACTCAGTGGACATAAGTGTGAGCAAACTCTGGGAGATGGTCAAGGTCAGGGAAACCTGGTGAGCTGCAGTCCACGGGGTCACAAAGAGTTGGACATGACTGAGAGACTGAACAACATCAATGTAGGGCATATAGGAGAAAATGGGAAATTCGTAAGGAAAGAGCATTTTTCAAAAGACCGTCTCTGGGGAAAAAAAAAAATTGAGATTTTTTAATGTAATGGAATTTCTCTCTGGCTCCTTTCTGAGTCTGCCTCATTCTTTACAGCTGCTTTCTCTCTCACCAACATAATCATGTTGCCCTGAGTGCCTTTCCTATCTCTACCCTGTGTGAGTGAGACCCAAGGGCTCTAGCCTACCAGGCTCCTCTGACCATGGGATTTCCCAGGCAAGAATACTGGAGCAGGCTGCCATTTCCCACTCCAGGTCATCTCCCCCTGCCCCTCAGGGATCAAACCCTTGTCTCTTGCATCTCCTATATTGGCAGGTGGATTCTTTATCCCACTGCATCACCTTGCTCTATATAACCCATTCTTCAGAAGTCTGTTAGAACAACCTCCCAGTAGGTAGTCAGTCATATGTTTACTGAGCAGCTATTCCTTGCCTAGTACCAGCAATTTTAAAGTAACATTTAACACATTTATCTGATGGTCAAAAGCAATTGATTTCAAGGCACCCTAGCAAGCCAGTCCAGTGGATAACAGTTTACATTTATATAACATGTAACTCTAAACGGTCAAACTCAGAAAAAGCTTATTTTGAAATATAGTATCTGATATTTATCAAAATATAGTTTAAAATCATAAGCCCAATGAAAAGTACTATAAATTACTATAAATTCATTTCTAAAAGTTCTATGCAATTCTATTTTTCCCATCACTGTGGATATCAGACACTTTGGGAAGAGAATAATGAATTATGATGCTATCAAAACTTCTTTCATCATGGTCAACTTAGGAATTAAAGAATTTTATCAGTTTGGAATATTCTTATTGATATTTAAGATTGAGAGATTTTTCAGCAAAGGTTAAGTTTAAGGAGATGTCTGACAATGATTTGAAATTATAAAGAGTCACTAACTTCTCAGAAATAATATAGAATTTATGGAGTGTTATTGCCAAGTGTAATTTGTATAATTTGTTCATATTTATACATGTCTGGAACCACCTGAGCTCACTGTATTATGTAACATTGCAAAATACAGATGGTTAGAGATATAATAGTTAGGGGCCCCTTTCCTCTTGCTGAGCTTTTATATAGCAGATTTTCCTTAAAACTAAATGTTATAAAACCCCCTTTCTGAAGTCAATCGAATAACATGAATAAACATGACTCTGTTATATATTTCATTTAATCAAACTATTAAATATGTGCTCTCTTATCTACCCAGACTAAACATCTGCTTTTAAAATAGTAACATGCTTACAATGTCCATATTAAATGGGGAAGAATTAAAACTACAATTGATATCAATTATACATGAATGAATTTGTAAAAATAAAAGTCTAGAAACATTTCAAATTAAGTATTTATAGGTAGGTAGAGGTATAATTTGGAGAAGGCAATGGCACCCCACTCCAGTACTCTTGCCTGGAAAATCCCATGGGCAGAGGAGCCTGGTGGGCTGCAGTCCATGGGGTCGCTAAGAGTCGGAAACAACTGAGCGATGCCACTTTCACTTTTTACTTTAATGCCTTGGAGAAGGAAATGGCAACCCACTCCAGTGTTCTTGCCTGGAGAATCACAGGGACGGGGGAGCCTGGTAGGCTGCCATCTATGGGGTCGCACAGAGTCAGACACAACTGAAATGACTTAGCAGTAGCAGAGGTATAATTAGGGCTTCAACAGGTAGCTCAGAATGCTATTTTTATTGAAGATTTATGCTTAAAAGCTAGTGCTAGTCTCAATCTTCATACACAGTTACTTAATAAAAGAAATGTGATCTAAGATTAACAAACATCTATTAATTTAGATATAATTTGGGGCAGACGTTTTCCAATTTTCACTGCATTTAGCCAAGACAGTGGAGTCCAGTAGCCAAGAGTGGGATCTTAGATTGCCTCACTTAGCAGCTGTGTGACTTTCAACTTATTTATCCTCTCTGTTTCATTTCCATTCTTTATAGGTAGGGATAAGATAAACCACGGTGTTTTGTGACAATTATATGAGATAATCCGGTAACAGCGAAATACTTACCACCGCCTATAAGTATTCAATTAGTCTTGCTATACTACTATTATACTATCAATACTATTATTATCCAGCAATGTTATAAAGTAGGCTCAATTATCAGGGAATCAGGTAACAATATTCCCTGAAACAGTATCAGTAGATACTATTTGTAACAGATACATCTAGAATGTTTGTCTTAAAATTACAAATACTGTGGAGGCTTTTGGAATGGTAAAGGCAGTGTTTGCCATATCACACTGTATTGGAGAAATGTGGTCAATGGCGAAGTGGCCACAAATGCATGAAGCATTAAAATTAAAGGATTCTTGCTTGCATTTTTCTTTGTTAAAACTGATTCGAGAAAGCTATAGCATGTACTTCTATCTTGGAGCCTGGAAGTATTAATACATTAAAGGATAATGAGAGGCCCAAAGGAAATACAGCTGGTTTTGTTTCTTCTTTCAGCATCTCTAAGCTTATTTAACCAGAAATTCTTTTATCACAGAACTCCTATTAACTTCTTGATTTACAAACTCTTTAACCCACTACTCTCTGGTGTCCTGACAAGAACCTTGCAAATAATGTAAAAAATGAAGTGGATCAAGTATAGAAAAGAAAAAAAAAATTGCAGATATGGTACCAAGGAGGACTTCTATTCCTTCCAGGCACTGCAAAAGAAAAGGAACAGGACAAACTGGCCTGTGAATGTCACAGAGGCCAACCTGAGCACCAGGGAGGTGGGCTGGCCAGGTGGGAGCAACGCCACTTCCATTCAACACTGCGAGCTGGAGGTGATGAGGTTTCTGACTTTCTCTTTTTCTTTTCCCTAAAATCCATATGTTCATGTATGGTCATATTCTCTCATATTGGCATCTCAGATGCTAATATAGCCCCAAATTTTACATGGCCTATAGTTCTATATAGGGCTTCCTTGGTGGTTCAGATGGTAAAGAATCCACCTGCAATGTGGGAGACTGGAGTTTGATTTCAGGATCGGGGAAGATCCCCTGGAGAAGGGAATGGCTACCCACTCCAGTATTCTTATCTGGAAAATTCCATGGACAGAGGAGCCTAGCAGGCTATATGTTTTATGCAGTTCCCCTGGCCAACAACTTGAGGCTTCTGGCATAGACTCCAGGGGGCCAAACTATCATCTATTAATGCATATGGATCACTCAGCTAATGGCTAAGTAGTTTGTCTCACAGCAGCCCTGCAAAGATGGAATTGCTATGCCCTGTTCTCTGATAAGATGAAGTTACAGACAAGTGACATAACTTGCTCAGGTTCACTGGTCTGGCAGGTAGAAGAGCCAAGATTCATACCTGGCCATTCCTGGGTGCACATTATTTAAAAGCATTCATTTTGGGGGGTAGAATGTGGAAGTTGGGGCAAAAAACATTGATGATTTTATTTCTACTCATCCCACTTCACTTATTCAGAGGTAAGGAAGCTCTGGTTAAACGACTTACTTTTCATTTGAAAATATCAAACCAGACTCTGGTTGAGGGACTGTATCAAATGTTACCCTTACATGGTAATCAATTTTTTTTTTTAATTTTCAGTCCTCAAATTGAAAAATATATGAGCTTTTAATTCTTGTTTTCTACTGCTTATTAAAATTTTGTTCTGAAGAATTGGATATACAAAGAAAACTTCAAAATGAATAAAATCCTTATTTCTTCAGATTGGAGTTGGCAAACTGATCTGAGAACCCAGTCTGGCTCACTGCCTGATTTTGTAAATCAAGTTTTATTGATACACAGTTACCCCAACTCATTTACACATTAGCAGAGTCGATCACACCGGAGGACTCACATGACCAAAAATATTTACTCTGCCCTGTAGGGACAAGTTTGCCAATGTCTGCTCCAGATTTCTGATTTTTTATACTGGGAACAAAACTAGACTTTCATAACCCTTTGTCCTTGAGATCACTTTTTACAACCCTCATACAATTACATTTTACTAGGTTCCATATTTCCACAGGCTCATATTAAATGAAGATAATAAGAAAAAAATGCCTACAATAAGATTTTACTATATACACTGAAGGTGTTTTGTTGAGGAGGTGAACCTCACCGCAGTGCTCCCTGTGAGGACAATGTACATAGTTGGAACAAAAGATCTTTTCCTCTTGATAAATTAATTAGCATTAATAGCATGGCCACTTCGTATCTTGTAAATAATTTTTCTCTTTCCTTTAGAAGCTAGAAATGTGTAAGCTAAAACTGCAGTCTTCTAACTTACATTCTTGAGTACCCCTTTCAATTTTATAAATATACCCTGGGCTTCATTTTAGCTCTCTCTTGTCATTTCCTTTTTCTTTTTTTTTTCTTTTTTTTTCAATTTCTATTCACTTCATGTCACTGGGATATATCATTATTTTAGCCATACCTCATCTTTTTTTAAAAATTAATATTTGTCATAAATAATGAGAGTTTTGAAAGTACAAGTGTTAGTCACTCAGTCTTGTCCAACTCTTTGTGACCCCATGGGCTGCAGTCCACCAGGCTCCTCTGTCCATGGAATTCTCCAGGCAACAATTCTGGAGTGGATTTCCATTTCCTCCTCCAGAAGATCTCCCCAACCTCAGGTCTCCTGCATCGTAGGCAGATTATTTACCATCTGAGCCACCAGGAAAAAGTCCTGAAGACAAGAGGCTGGCTCCTTTTGCTCCTGTCACGGGGATCTATTCCTATGATTGCATCATGCCCTATTTATTCCANACCTGCCTTCATATCCCAGAGAGGCAGGAGGTCTGGCAGTGACTACAAGTTGGGCACTTACCAATCTCCAATATTTGGGACATGGCAGCAAAAGGCTAAAATGAAAGATTAGATTGAGAACAGTACAGTCTGAAGTGAATAGCCAAAGTTAATTAAATTCTTACTGTGCATTGTGCTATAACATGCACTGCCTCACCTAGCTCTCATGGTGACCCTCCCCTTACAGATCAGTGAACAGGAGGGGGAGGGGGGGAAAGAGAGAGAGAAAGAAGCTCATCAAACATTTCTCAGTATATAGTAGTGCAATAATCAAACCTAAGTTTTCAGCTGCTGTGCCACTTTGCCAACAAAGGTCCATCTAGTCAAGACTATGGTTTTTCCAGTGGTCATGTATGGATGTGAGAGTTGGACTGTGAAGAAAGCTGAGTGCTGAAGAAAATTGATGCTTTTGAACTGTGGTATTGGAGAAGACTCTTGAGAGTCCCTTGGACTGCAAGGAGATCCAACCAGTCCATTCTAAAGGAGATCAGTCCTGGGTGTTCATTGGAAGGACTGATGCTGAAGCTGAAACTCCAATACTTGCGCCCCCTCATGCGAAGAGTTGACTCATTGGAAAAGACTCTGATGCTGGGAGGGATTGGGGGCAGGAGGAGAAGGGGATGACAGGATGAGATGGCTGGATGGCATCACCAACTCAATGGACATGAGTTTGGGTGAACTCCGGGAGTTGGTGATGGACAGGGAGGCCTGGCGTGCTGCGATTCATGGGGTCGCAAAGAGTCAGACACGACTGAGCAACTGAACTGAACTGATGCTTAAGGAAAGAGACACTAAAAAAATGATACTTTACAATGCAAAGGATAGACCCAGAGGTAAGAAGATTTACCAGAACTGGCTGAAATAAACCTTGGAAGGGTTTTTGGATAAGGTACAACTTCACCCATTTCAAAGTGTACATGGTTTCCAAATTGGCAAGAGTGGCTATTCTGGGATAAAGAATGAGAGTAACTCTTTCTGCTCACCAACAGGACTGGCCTGTCTCAGAGGCTTGATCAGGCCAGGAGGCAGTGGAAAGGTCTGAACTCTCTGTGCCCATCCAATCTGGAAGAAAGCTGAGTCTATGGCACCCTGGAAAGGGGGCCTAGTGGGTGTGCATGGTATGATGCTCTGAGTGCTCAAGTTGTTGCTTGGCTCTCCTGACTGGTGTGTCGTTTATACCAATAGCATGTACAGTAGATCCAGTTTCCACTTAAACTGTAATCATCATGCATTTAAATCAGAAAATATTCTGAACATTCTAAGAATGCGTGTACTCATTTATTGGATGCCATGATTGGAAATAAATTTTTTATTCATCTCTTCTAAGGCCCTTTAAAACAACTTAGCTAATGGCAATCTTCAGACAGTGTTTCTTAAAGTGGCATCTACATGCCATCTGTATTAGAAACATCTAGGACACTTCTTAAAAAGGACCCTATCCCAAACCTACCACACTGATCAGGATAAGGTAGGTTAAACTCCAAGTCTCAGTGACTTGACAAAACCAGGGTTTGTTTCTTCCTCACTTAAAGTTTGCTGCAGGTTTTAACCACTATTGTGTTCCAAGTAGTGACCAGGATCCAGGCTGCTGTTATTTTCTGGTTCTGTTATCTCAACAAAGGGGCATGGAGTGTTGATAGCACTGTACCGTGCTTTGGCTTGTAACTAGTACAAAGACCCTCCCTCCTGCAAGGTACTGGGAGGTGCCAGGAAACACAAGGACATGGAGTGAGCAATAAATATATCTGTTACTTTCCATCCTTCCCCCCTTTTTCCTATACGGAGAACATATTGACTCTCTCCCTGAGAAATACAACTCAAAAGTCGCTTTGAATAGATACATGAAGCTCAAAGTCTAGAATTTCTGGGTGGTGGCCTGTAGTCATTACCTGGTGCAGATGTGGCCCCTTTTGGGCTAGAGAACTATGAATTTAAAAGGCACGTTATCTGCCACTCTTCCACATATAATCCCAATGTAGGATGATGGAACAGAGACCTGGTAGCTGCAGTCAGTACTCCCATTTGGAGTATTGACTTTAAATACTTTTAAATACATTAAAGGAAGACACATCACAGTCACTGGTTTGTGGCAATTCTGAGGGGTCCATGGACAATGGCTATGGTGGTTACCTACCCGAACGTGGGGGAGGTTCCTCAGTGAGACCTTGGTCATGTTCTCGAGGAGTAGCAGGGAAGTCCCTTGTCTGTTACTTCTTGTAGCACCCAGTTCCACCCTCTGGGAATTTCTTAATATCCCCTGATTTTCCTTTATTCTATCTAAAGTGCGTATTGTGGTATATGCTCTTCTTAAGGGCTTTCTAATCAAGGGAGTTTGAGAGCTAAGGGTCATTTTAAGTCTCTTGATTTTTAGGCAAATACAACTTTCTCAAAAATTCAGTAGACATTTAGTGCACTTGGTTTCATGCAGTCTCATGTGCAAGGAACCCCATGCACATATCTTGTTTGAGACATGACTTTCAAAACCGCCTCATTTCTTTGTTGATTCCTTCAAACTGCACATGAAATCTGATCTTTGCCCTGAGTCATTTGGATCATGTATGTTTCTGGACATTTGTTATTCACAGCCTTTTTATATCCCATTTCTCACAGTTTGCGGTCCAGTTACAGTGGATTTTGCAATCTTTAAAGGCATCACATTTCTGGGCTCTGTTGCCTTTCATTTCTGCCAGTTCTTTCTAGAGTGTGTCTCTCTTTTTTCCTTCCTTTCTTTTATGGCACTGTGCTGATTGATGCCATTGATGTCCAGTAAGCACTAATGAGTTCTGTTTTCTAAAACTTTTCCATTGGAGCTGGTGGCTTAGTGCACGTATAATCTCCCTCCCAAGTTATCACAGGTGATGGTTGGAACAAAATTTGTCACTGAATTAACAATATCCACATCTCTTTTCTTCATTATCAGTATCTTCACTGCCTGTCATCCTACTGCTGAGTGAATGCTGTATCTTTTAAGGCGTTGCTAAAGCAGCCCTCCACCTTGGATGTCTGGTTGTGCATTTGTCATAAATTAGTTTATGCTTCAGAAACAAGCCTACCTCCAAGTACATGTTGCTTAACATATAAAAGTTCATCTTTTACTTAAAGCCTGCCGTGAGTCCAGTGACTCCTTTCCAAGCAATGATTCCATCCTTTTTCCATCTTGGAGGTTTATCACTGGAACATATGGCTTCCAGGGTCACCTGACAATGGGAAAAGGACATTTAGATATTCAGCAGCTGTGGAACACTTTGGCAAAGTAGTCATGCATGTCACTTCTACTCTTGGCTTTGCCAAACAACCCTAGTTTATTTCAGTGAACAGGAAGGGTCTCTGACACAACTACTTGATCAAACTCTGAAGGTAGGGCTTGGAATCTAACACAGCTCTGGTGCTCAGGAACATTTGCTTAAGGATTAGAGGTGAGAGTCATATGTTATTCATAAAAAACTGAACCTTGGAGGTGGTACAATTTACCCAAAGTCACACAAATTTAGTGACAAAGGTGCTTTTTCCTCCTGTTTCAGGTCACTTCAAGCCTGATGTATCCAAGCCCCATCATAATGTAGGTCATGCTCTTCTTTCAAGATCATAGACTTGAGAAGCCATGTTTTTTTCCTCTTCTTCTTTTACTGAGGCCCTAAGAGTTGAAAGAACTGTGTAGGAAAACAAATTAAAGCAGCATGTTAGCAAATTTGACCAAAAGCCAAAAGGACAGAAACAGTGTAGGGAAAACAGGTTTCCCAGAAAAGAGGAAATTTATGCTTTGATCATGCATAAGTTTGCCAATGGTTCAAATCCATAAACTTAAAGCAAGTGAAAACCCCGGAATTAATCCTTTCAGTCTTTAGCTGCACTGAACCAACAGAGTAGAAAGATGTGCGTGTACCCAGGTATCCACATGGTAATAGCCATGATTTGGGATAACCTTTGCACTTCTGTGGAGCAGACCTCACCTGGGAGCTCATTCTCAAACAAAATCTGCTTCCTTACATCTGTTATAAATGTTCACACTTGCTGGGAGTAAAAATATTCTGTCAAGGTGAAAGGGATCAGCTTCAGAGTTGAGGGAATTTGCTTTGAAACTTGCAGATCTTATCCTTGAATCACACCACAAAGACAAAAAAATGTGGGGTGAAAAAAAGAGAAATTCTTCCTTGCTAATAGGACAGAAATAACTTGAGCTAATTATATTAACCTAAAAAAGTAAGTGAAAATTAATGAAAAATAAGAATTTTAACTGTGGAAATAGCCTCTTCTCTACACGATTGAAATCCTATACCCTTTGGTGGAATAAGCTCAGGTCAAGAGCTAACCCACCAAAATGAAATTCTAGAAATAGAGAATGCTTCAGACGTCCTGAATCCAGCTGAGTATCTTGCAGTGTTTTCCCAAACTCTTGGGTTCAGTAAAATATGATTTAAATTTTGCTTCAAGCCTTTACTTTTGGAATACCATATGTATTTTTTAACAAATTCAATTTGGATGTTTCTTATTTTTTTGCCCTTTAGCTTATTAAAATGTCATTTTGTAGGAGACATTTGTTTGAGAAGCAATCTGATTCTTTTAGAAAAACTTTGGAAGCCTTTGTTGTTGGAATAAGAAGCAAAATTTTGCATGACTTTGAGTATATACATTCTGAGTGAACTGGAACGTTATAGAAGTTTTGGTATCAGAGGTTCTTAAACTGTGGACCCCAGACCAGCATCGTCATCACCTGGGCAGGGCCTTCTTGCTAAGAAAGGCCTCATACTTGGTTTGATGCTGTTGCCATCTTAAAATTCTTTTTTGTAATTAAATTCCAGTGGAAAAAGAGGACAGCAGAATGTTGGTGGGAGTAGATTCCCCATTCAAAGACAGCATCCACAGTATTCCATGTGCATAGAATTCCAGGAAACCCCATATGTGTGAGAGTTCAGTAAGATTCAAAGCAAGTGTAAGCATGTTAGGTCTGCAACTGAATCAAATGTGGCAAGTTAGGGAGGTGAAGGGCTATGACAGCCCAGAGAGGTCATGCTTTCTATTTGAACTAGAACTTTCTTGGAACCCAGAAAAAAAGCAATGGCATTCTAAGAACAACAATCCACCAGGAAACCTTATCATATCTTCTCCAACTTGTGAATTAGCCAACTGCTTACACTGGAAGGAAAGAGAAGGCAACCTGTTGTTCCTTATCTTTTCAGAGCTTCCTTACCCATCAGTAACTCAAAAGCGGGGAAAGTTGGTAGAATGCAAATATATTAAGAAGTGAAATTTAAAATAATGGACTCAGTTTTGTGAGGCAGTTCCACTCTTCTGATTAGAATGGAATGTGTGTGTGTGTGTGTGTGTGTGTGTGTGTGTGTGTGNTCATTGGAAAAGACCCCGATGTTGGGAAAGATTGAAAGCAGGAAAAGGGGAAAACAGAGGCTGAGATGGTTGGATGGCATCACCAACTCAATGGACATGGGTTTGGGTGGACTCTAGGAGTTGGTGATGGACAGGGAGGCCTGTCATGCTGTGGTTCATGGGGTCGCAAAGAGTCGGACACGACTGAGCAACTGAACTGAACTGAAGTAACCAGTATGGCTGAACTTCATTCTGAAAGTCTCACTAAGGTGTACAAACTTATTGATACTAATTTTTTTCCCCACTCTACCTCCCTGGGAATTACTTCTATGAAAAGTTTTTCTCCATGAAGAAAAACTGTGTTCATTTGTATTCAGTATTGGAGAAAAGCAACTAAGTCACCCAGCCCCATCTCCCACCGGTATATCATAATGGAAAGGTGAAGAATTAGGGAAGCAAATATGTAGTTCAAACCAAAGAAGCATTTTGTATACTTCATCGTTTTAAGAAATAAAATACTTTCTTGCTGCACCCACATTCTTCTGTACAAAACCTTCTGAATACTTCCAGATGGAAGTCTGTTTTTAAATCCTTTTTTTTTTTTTTTTTAAAAAGTCATTTTCTACTTCATTCATAAGAAGTGGCAAGTTATAAGATTAAATAATACCTGGATCTTTATAATTTTCCTTCAGTCTGATCTTTAAACATGGACATACAATTGCTATGGTTACACATAGTTGGCATTCTGTAATTAGAAAAGCATCAAGCTTACAAGTTACCACGCGTTTTAGGGTGAGGAATATCTACTTCACAGCTCCTTCTTAAAATGCTACTTCCTCATTCACCACTGAAATTACTCAAGGCTCAAATCCAGTTTCCTTCTAGCTATTCATACAAAAGCAGTGTTCATCCAACTGTCTCTTTACAGCCAAGATTTTAGGTTTCTTCAGAAGAGAGCCTGAATTAAAGTTAAAACACCCTTCATTCAGCTATTTTTTAAATGATAATGCACCATTACCACAGAAGTTACAAGACAATGCCATATTAATCAACATTACACAAACATCTTAGAAGCCTGCTGTGCCCATGATAGTCTAATATGACCTCAAGGAAGATCTAATAAAGATGGAATGTGCTGACAAAAGGCATCCATAAACCAGAAGGCGCAGGAAGTACTCGAAGTGCTTTACGACACGGCCAGAGGGGCTTCTTGGTGCAAACTTGCAGAAGATACTACAGATGGCAGTATTAAGGATACATGGTATGCCCATTACAGAATCTCCATTTTCTTACTAATAATCAAAAGAAATGACCTTAATGCAGTAAGTGAGGAACAGTAGTTTGCCTGGATAATTGAAATCATTCTAGCAAGAATTTTGTCACTGATCTCAAAAAGCTAAACATGGTTTTAAAAGTTAGGGAAAACACAACTCTTAAGTTTAATATATATATGACTATTGTATAAAAATTTGACATTCCATAGAACACCAAAAACTTGACATTCTNTTCTAGCAAGAATTTTGTCACTGATCTCAAAAAGCTAAACATGGTTTTAAAAGTTAGGGAAAACACAACTCTTAAGTTTAATATATATATGACTATTGTATAAAAATTTGACATTCCATAGAACACCAAAAACTTGACATTCTATGCTTTCCATAATATATTTCTATGCAAATTTGGGATATTTGGAAGATACATAGAACACTAAAACACCATTATTAAAAACCAGAAGTTGAGGGAGTGTAGTGTTTAATTACTACATATCATCAATATAAATTAAACATTTTTCAGATTCTAACGCCCCTGAAATCAAGCTGGGTTTTAAAAGTGAAGTCATGTTATAATTGCATTGGCAGCTTGCTGCATAAAACAATGGTATAATATAACTGATGGTGTCTTGCTGCTGCTGCTGCTGCTAAGTCGCTTCAGTTGTATCCGACTCTGTGCAACCCCATAGACAGAAGCCCTCCAGGCTCCGCCATCCCTGGGATTGTCCAAGCAAGAACACTGGAGTGGGTTGCCATTTCCTTCTCCAATGGATGAAAGTGAAAAGTGAAAGTGAAGTCGCTCAGTCGTGTCCAACTTTTAGCGACCCCATGGACTGCAGCCTACCAGGCTCCTCCATCCATGGGATTTTCCAGGCAAGAGTGCTGGAGTGGGTTGCTATTGCCTTCTCTGGATGGTGTCTTAAAACCATGCAATATAAGCCTTTTCTGTAAGGTTAACTTTAGTTTGTTCATTTTCAAAAATGTTCAATGATCACGTTGCAAATGAAACAATGCTAAGAATTACTGAAAATATACTTTCTTTTACTGGTGTCAAATAGGGATATCGCTACATGTTGTCCTCACTAATTTTCAAAGAAAAATGTTAAATGCCACTCATTTGTTTTTCCCTTAACTTTTTTTCCTTAAGGGAAATATGTCTGTGAACACAGTCATCACGTGACATGGTTTGAAATTCTCTCATAATGCTGAACTCTTCCATGATATGCTCTACATAGATATGTGAAAGAATGTCATATGTAAATGTTGCTTACATATTTTAAAGTGGAACCATCTTCCTTATTTTTGGTTGCTATTATTTTATGCAGAAAATTATTAAAGTTTTTGGCAAATTGTTTCCAAGAAACTTTATTGGAAAAGATTCTTGATAATCTAATTGGCAAACTCTTACTGAGTACAAAGTCAACTAAATCCATTAAGTTCTGTATCTATGGTCTAATGTTAAATCATGAGTTTCCTGGGGCAGTTAGTATATTAGATCTAAATTTAGAACTTCCTCTTTTTTGTTATTAATTAACAAGTTGATAGATTTAGCCTATTACTCTAGTTTGATATATGCAACTTTTCTAAATGGTATATCATTTGTTCCAGTGTGCTTCCAAACACACTGGCCTTTCTGTCCCTTAAACTCCTTATTTCCTGTGATCCTGTCCTTCATCCTAATATATCAGTGTCTCAACCATCATTCTCCACAACCTAGAACTGGAATTCTATATAGTACTATCAGGTTCAAGCATCTTGCTCTCTAACCACCACCTCATACTCCACCTAATACCTTAGACAATAATCACTCCTTTAGAAAACCCTGGGCACAGTTTATCACTCCCTCTCTAGAGAACTCTCCTTTCCTGGGCCTAGGAGTGTCATACTCTCACACATTTCTTCTTTTCTCTCTAGCGAGCTCACCTCAAAATCTTTGCTGGTTTATTCTAATGAATCTAGTTTGTGAGGACCCCAGCTTAGCTCTTAGATTAAATCTATTGTCTGCCTCCTCTTACTCATTAGCGATGCCACGAATCTCATGGTATCATGAGAATCTCAAGAATCATCATGACTCCCAAAAGACATCTCCCCTGAATTTAAAAATCTCAGAACTGACTTTTCTGGTAGCTCAGTGGTAGAGATTCTTCCTGCCAATGCAGGAGACACAGGTTTAATCCTTGATCCAGGAAGATCCCACATGCCTTGGAGCAACAAAGCCCAAGCCTGTGCGTCACAACTAATAGAGCCTGTGCTCTAGAGCCTGGGAGCTTACATGCCTAGAGCCGGTGCTCTGCAACAAGAGAAGCCACTGCGATAAGCCCCACATCACAACTAGAGAGTGGCGCCCACTCTTTGCAACTAGAGAAAAGCCTGTGCAGTAATGAAGACTTGCCGCTGCTGCTGCTGCTGCTGCTAAGTCGCTTCAGTCGTGTCCGACTCTGTGCAACCTCATAGATGGCAGCCTACCAGGCTCCCCCATCCCTGGGATTCTCCAGGCAAGAACACTGGAGTGGGTTGCCATTTCCTTCTCCAATAATGAAGACCTAGGACATCCAAAAATTAATAAACAAATAAAACTACTTCTTAAAAACTCTCCACTTGACCTCTCCGCTTGAACTCATCTAATAGGATAACACATTCCATAGTCTATTTTCATTATTCTTGCCCCTCCTCCCATTTTCTTAGTTCAGTCTTTCTCACCTCAGTAAATGGACAATACAACTTTAAGTTAATCAGGCCAAAAAATTCTTACACTTCTCTTCTACTCTTTCTCTCATAACCACATCCAAATTATCCAGAAATCTTATTCATTCTTCCATAAAAAATATTTTGAAAATGCTAATTAAAACTCCAGTGAAATTCTCCTATACATATATTAAAATTACTAAAATTAAAAGACTGATAACATATTACAAGGATACAGAGTAACGGGAAATACATTGCTGAGGAGAGTATAAATGTTAAAACATTATACCTGTGGTGGATTCATGTTGATGTATGGCAAAACCAATACAATATTGTAAAGTAATTAACCTCCAATTAAAATAAATAAATTAAAAAAAAAGAAAAACTAAAAGATTCTTAAAATGTTAAATATATACCTACCTTGAGGTTTCCCTGGTGGCTCAGATGATAAAGAGTGCCTGCAATGTAGGAGACTTGGGTTCAGTCCCTGGGTCAGGAAGATCCCCTGCAGAAGGAAATGGCAACCCACTCCAGTATTCTTGCCTGGGAAATCTCATGGACAGAGGAGCCTGGCAGGCTACAGTCCGTGAGGTCACACAGAGTCAGACACGAATGAGCAACTAATACGCATTTACCCTGTGTACCAGCTATTATATTCCTACTATTTACCCAAGAGAAAGAAAAACATGCCCACAAAAATAATCTTACAAGATTTCTAGCAGCTTTATTCACAGTAAATACAAATTGTGAACACACTAACATGTCCACCAACGGGAGTATGAATAAACAAATCGTAGCCTATCCATGCAATGGAATAACACTCATCAATAAAAAGACAGAGGTACTAATATCCGTAAAAATATAAATGCACCTCGGGAACATGATGCTGAAAGAAGCAGCCAGATATGTGAGCATACAGTGTATCCTCCCCCCCCCAACACGTCTGTGCACGCACACACACACACACACACAGAGGAATGGGCAAAACTTACCTATGGGGAAAGAAACTATAACAGTGGCTGCTTGTGGCAATATGGGATTGACAAAAAAAGGGTAGAAACGGCCTCTGCAGGCATGGCGGTCCTGGTAATCTCCTGTAACTGTATTAGGTTATTATTCATATGAATGTATAGACTCAACAAAACTTACCAAATAATGCAGTTAAGATAGAGGTACTACACTGTGTTTAAATTTTTCCTCAAAAATAAAGCTGCAGATATTGAAAGTGATAATAATTACTACTACCATAACCTCTTGCCTGAAGTGCTACTGTTGGTCTCTGTGGCTCTACACCATGTTTCCTACAATGTTTTCTACCTATGAGCCAGAATCATACCCTTTCTGAAATAAGCTAAGGTATGTGGCAGCCGTGCTCCAAACCCTTCCTTGATTCTACCACCAGAAGTAAAGCCAGCATCCCTTCCTGATTGATGAGGTTCTGCAAATGATGATTCCACCTCATAGCTCCCTGATCTCACATCTGACTGTTCCCCATTACATCTAGCCACACTTGATGTTGCTTGTCTTTGCACTTTCTTCTCTTTCGCCACATACCAGAATATTTTCCCTTTAGCTGTGAAATTTTTACCATGTGTCAATTACTCTAGGAGGCCCTACTTGACCTCTGTACATAATATTGTCCTCATCACTTCCTATCCCACTCCCTACACTGTTTTTTCATAGAACCTATCACTAATATACCATATGGTTTATTTGTTTACTTTGGGTTTTTATGAACCTCCCATGCCACATTTTAATGTAAAACTTTACCGAGGCGATGACATTTTAGCATTTTGTTCATTCACTGTTATATTCCATAGCTTAAAATAGTGCCTAACATATATAAAGTACACAGTAAATATGAATTAATGTATAAGTGAGTGAATGGGTAAATCTATAACTGTGGTCACTCTCTGTCCAATGTCCTCATTCTATTGTTAAAATGTTGAGATAGATGGAGATGCAGCAAAGGACAGTCACAGAGCTGATCATCAGATCATCATACTCTCCTAATTAAAATAATTAACATTGGTTTTGGATTTAATTGCCAAGCTTCACTCATTCTGTCTTTCCCAGTATAACAAAATCAATGCTGTAAGTTTTTATCAAAATCCAATTTTTACTGTAGTACAACATACAAGTCAAAACATTTATCAATTGCCATGTTGGTATCATTCAGTTCAGTCGCTCAGTCATGTCCAACTCTTTATGACCCCAAGAACTGTAGCACACCAGGCTTCCCTGTCCATCACCAACTTCTGGAACTTGCTCAAACTCATGTCCATCAAGTCAGTGATGCTATCCAACCATTTCATCCTCTGTTGTCCCCTTCTCCACCTGTCCTCAACCTTTCCCATCATCAGGGTCTTTTCAGGTGAGGCAGATAAGTGAATTTTTCTCAGGGTCTTTTATATACAAACTATAAGTGGTCTCATTTGGTCTTTAATTAAAGCACATTGCAATAAAAGGTACCTAAATTTCCTCTACAACTATAACAACACCACCACCACAAACTCTTAAAGGAGAAAAATTTTTTTTTCAAATAGTTTTCAACCTTTCTACTCATTCCAGGGTGTCATAGGATTAATGGACTGATAACAGAAACCACCAATTAAAACTTGTGTCAAGGTAACTCTACATTAGATAGTAGGGAGCTTAAGATGGAATCTTGATTTAAGTAAATCTCTTTAACATTCTCAAGGAGGGCAGTATATTTGTTATTAAAGCTCAAAGGCATGTGCCATTAGATACTCATATAACATAGCTTCTAGTGTCACACATTTCTCCCAGGAGTGAGCTTAATGTGATGGCTAAATNAATAGCCCCTTCTTTCTAGTATTGATAATCAGTTAGGTGTTGATAGAGAGCTTCCTATACCCAGTTTGACATTAGACTGAAAGCCCTCAAAGGTTTCTCCCAGACTGAAGATTTTTATTATTTTCAGTGGGTCACTGAATGCAGTAAATATTTCAGAGCTTTTCACTCTGCCCCAGGTAGACTTCCTGAACTTCTTGTGACACCTACATTGTCTTCTTTATGAGGCTTCTAATGTTTGAGATAACTTTTAAGTAAGACTCCTGCTGCCTTCAAGCATGGGTCTTACTAGATCTTTATTGCCTTTTCTTGAAACTATGTAGTTAAATGATTTTGTAGATAGATCACATTTTGAAACATTGTTTAGTTTGTCCGGTTTCTGAGGTATACTGGAAACTGCTTGCAGCCTCTTTTGTGATCAGGATTGGGGCTGAGACTATGACCCCTAAGCCTGTTTCAATTGGAGTAACTCTATTTCTATTATATGTGGAAAAAGCTTAAGAAAAATCTCATGGTTTCCCTGGATGAATATTTTTAGCCATAATACTTTTTTGGGTGTTTGTGGGGATTTTAGAGAAAGTTTTGATTAAGCTGAAAGTGACTTGAGGATTTTTTCNCTTGGGTAAGTTACTTAACTTTCCTCTGCCTTAGTTTCCTCATTCATAAAATATAGATAAAATAATACCTTCCGTATAAATCCCCCACTGCAATCTGATAACTTGGCTTTAAAAATGCCAAAATAAGAAAACAATAAATGTTATGAAATTACTGTATAAGTTAAATAACACTTCATGTGATTGGGTTTATACTTGTGTTAAATATTTGCTTGTCAATTCTAACACTGAAGAGATTTGACTGTGAGCACATGACATCCTTCTTTCTCTTCAGTAAGCACCATTACTACCTTGTCGTACAGAAGTTCCCGTGCCTCTCCGGAGGGCAGATCAAGTCTCTTCCACATTCCTCTCTCTGGCCAGCCTTTCTGGGCAGACTGCAGTCTTGACTAGCATCTTGGTGATCTTTGTCTGTCAGCCACAATGCCAGAGAACCTCTGAGGCATAGCAAGCTCTCATCTATGCAGGGATAATCATCACTGTTTCTGTAAAAACACTGATCCTACCATCATTCTCTTCTAATTAAGTCAGGACTCCTTCACTGTCTGCAACGGCTCTATTTGAGTCCCTGCTCCCTCAGTAAAGTGCAGATCTCTAGCAACGAGACCCAGAGTTAATGGGCTAACAGACCTGTTCCACAAGAGCCCTTCTCTGGGGGAAAAAATGTTCCACCACTGTGCTAAGATTAAGCAGGTTTGTGTGGATTCATACCCAGAAAGTGTATTTTGTTTTGTTTTTTGCTTATGCCCGAGTCTGGGTCACTGTACCTGTGTCTACACAGAGCTCTACGCCTCTGCTGAGTAGGACAGGCTTCATTCTTTATAGGGAGTGTTTGCTTCTCTGAAAGCTCGCTTTCATCATAGGTCATAGGATATATGTTTGTATATACCCAAACTTCAACTGTGGACAGAAGTCATGCCTCCTCCTCTGCCAGAAGCATCTCCGTCTTTATCAGTGCACCTACATGGGTCTTGAGGAGGTAGAGTTGTTTAGCCCTACGTGCTAGCTAAAAGTGTCACAGCCCAGGGCCATTCAGTTCTTTTCACAACAGAAAAAGTACTAGTGGCATCCCTTGGCTTGTATAGATCAATACTATGCAATACTTAGAACTAAGCAAGAATAAGAAACAGACTGAGACCAGAATTTCTCAGGTTGATCCTTAGTATGAGCACTACATTCATTCACAAAACTCCACTACTATATTTCCTTCCTTTTATTTTGATGCTTTTAAAAATCATTGCTTTACTTTTATTAGGATTCATGTAATATGTATATTATATTCATATATATGTGTGCGAATTTTGGAAATTTAGAAAAAAAATATATCCTAAAGAATAAAATGTAAAACAGTCATAATTCTCTAATTCATATTTAATAACTGGAAAAATATCTCATTATTAAAATGAAAATTTATAGAAAAATAAAAATGCGCATTTTTGAGGAAAATTTTTTCAAATGAGTGCTTAATTTTAACCTTGATTACACCAAAATATCATATCATCGTTATCTCTGACAACAAAAAGAAGACTCCTGTGAAAACCTCAGGTCATGTGAAATGACCATATCAGAGTTCAAGTTTCATTAAAAAACTGTTAGAACTTTTTCCCATGAAGACGATGAGTCTACAACTCAGGCAAGAATGAAAGCATTCCTACACTGCTGGATATCACTACATCTGAAGGAAAAGAGGAGAGCTAAAGGGTGAACAGAGTTATAGAATTTAGAAATTCTGAAAAAAGAAGAAGAAAGAAGCTTAGGTTAACTTTTCCTTTATTATTTCATTAGTTACCATTTTAAAAATAAGAAAAAATATTTTATGCCTCATAGAGACTATTGTTTGAAAATATAATATAATGATTTCTATAATTCTAAGATTATTCCATTTATTAACAACAGCGGCCATTGAAACAAATTTGAAGTCATTACTAGAAAAATTATTCCAAGAATTACAAGGTCAGATATTCTTTAGCTCTATAATAACACTCCCCAGATACTTTTAATTAGCTTATAATACTAAAGATATTGATAGTAAAATGCTATGAAATATTAAATTAATAGGCCCTAGAAGACAATGATGGAGGGTGCAGCTCTTTATCCTGCACGCGACTGCTCCATAGCTCACTCTTTCTATTAATTTTCTGGAAAAGTGAATGTGAACATGTATAAACTCTTCAAAACAAATCCCACATATTGGTATATTTAGGAAAATCCTTTGGATTCACAATGTATTTTCATGCAATCAAACTGCAGTGCAGATTACATTACACAGCCGTACTTAAAGTGGGATGAGAAGCAATGACCAGTCTTCTCTCATTTAAGTCTATCTAGATATCTGAATTAGTTCTGTCTAGATATCTGAATTAGTTCTGTCTAGATATCTGAATTAGTTCTGTTCCATGCATGAGCAATTTTGAGGACATACCCTTTACAGTGTTTTTGTTTGTTTGTTTGTTTGTTTTACTTTATAGATAAATAACATATCTTCATCACTTTTCAAAGAGTACACATTTACAATTTTAGGATTAGAAATTTCAGTCCACCAGCTTTCCAAACTACTATTTTCGGAGCACAGTATCATGTCTAATAATTGTTTCCGGCAATGTGAGGATTCTGCAGATAATCGATTGACAAAAAAAAAAAAAA